>CM017804.1:15744010-15826986 GCA_008086715.1 Sitobion miscanthi
GTAATTGAAAATGGTTTAGGTGGTTTAACTGATAGGCAGGTTCACGTGAATTATAGACTGTACATTTATTTAATACTTGTTACTACATCTGCAGATTTATTTAAATAAATTATATTGTCGTTGGTTATCGTTTATATACTAATTCGCCAAATCATATGATGATCAAAAATTAGGTACGCATTTATTCATGCTTGCCAAATTAATTATGATTTATAGGTAACATATATATTTAATTTGAACACCATATATTTTACTTTGTTACATATAAAAACAAAAAAATAGTTAACCTTTTATGTTTATTTGGTAAAAATTTTAAATAAACAAAACAAAAAATAGATAATAATATAAGGTAATTTCAAGATAAATGAATACATTATATTTTGTGTACTATTATATACATTCATTATTAATTTAGGATAAAAATAAAAAAACATTTACATAATATACAATTGTTTAACATAATATCATTGTCATATGATGAACAAAAATTAAGTACGCATTTATTCATGTTTGCAAAATTAATTATGATTTATAGGTAACATATATATTAATTTGAACACCATTTATTTTACTTTGATACTTTTAATATTACTGTAAATCTTGATTACTAACAATACCTATATATTCCTATCATATTTGTTGAACCACTGAAAATAAATAATTTTATATTGCTTACCAATATTCGGCCTATTTCATTTCTTTTATTCGAAACACAGTAGTCTGTACCAACTTTCCATTTATCCTTTGGCCCAGGCGTGTCGTTTCAATTTTTTGAAAGGCTTATGCTAAAAACTATAGGAAGGACAAAAAAAATGTCTCCTGGCTAATATATATTGTACTATAGAGTTATTACTAGAAAAAATGTTTTATTAAAATAAGAATCTTTATATTTTCCATGTAGGTAATAATCTAATATATTATGAATATTGTATATCTAATAATTCTTACAAATTAGATAATACTTATTAATTTAAACTTAAATTTAAATAAACAATAATTTGTGCCTAAAAACATTGACATTTTTTTTTCAAAATAACGAGTTCCACTGAGAGAACTTGTGTGGGAGCCCAGGAGTTGTAAATTACATTATAAGTACATAAATAGTGTACTTATATAAATGTATAAAACAAAACTTTGAAATCCTCAATTACACATAAAATATCTTTTATAAATCAAACATTTTTATATTTCATCTAAATAATTTAATAGTACATTAATCATAAAATCACATAGCCTTAGTTGCTGACACGTTACAGCGACATTTTTTGTCTCTGTCTTACAAGTGCGTAACAGCAACTTTTACGCTCAGCCGAACACATATTTTATCTCTGTTAGCTTAAAAATTAGATCAAATTGACCTCTTATGAAATTTAAAGAAAATTTAATTTAAAGAGCATGAAAGTTGCTATGTTACGCTTATGTAAGATGGAGACAACATATGTCACTGTAACGCCCCATTAAGACCAATTAAAAAAAAATTATTTTTGCCTGGCGCAAGAAAATGATAGTCAGGCCGAAATACAATCTTGATAAATTTTAGGTATGCATACTCTGCAACACATCAAATGACGTCTCTGCTTTTGGCCCTAATACCGATTTTATGTTTTACATAAAGTACACCGTATCAATATGTAACTATGGAACAATCTTCTATTTTCTTTGTTGAAGTTTAGATTTCGAGGTTGAGTTTTATAGTTTACAATAACAAATATACCTACCTTCTACCAATTATATAAATTCTCAATATATTTTATTTTATTTTATACGATTAATATCAAAATAGAAAATATACCCGGATTAAGGGGGGGGGCAGGGGAGGCTATGGCCCCAGACCCACAGGCCACAACGGATATCAATAAATAGTGGGCCCTTGCCCCTTAGTGGATTTTTTTTTTATTAAATTAGAAATATTTGAATAAAATATATTAAAGTTTCCTATAAGCTAATATTACTAAATATTACTATATAATATATCGATAATGAATAATTATTATGTTATTATTATGCTTTCGTAATATCGACAATGTCGTCTATTTTAAGCAGAAAAATAATTGATTAGGAAATGGGATTTATAGGAATACCTGAGTAGTGAGTATGGTGAATACCGTTGTTCACGAATTTCCGGCGAATGATGATTAAATCATTATTACTAAGTATTATATATTTGGCTGTAAAACTGTTTTTAATAATAATAATAATAATTTATTTTAACTTCTTCATAATAATATTTACATTTAAATTAACATTTAAAGTTGATACCTACTCTCTATAAGCAATAGCTTGTAAGAGCAAAAGTATAATATTAATTAATTGATTATACACAATTTTACAGTACCTACATGATATTGATAAAAATGAAAACAAAATAATATAATTTTTGATGTTAACTTTTGAATATTACCTAGAGTAATGAACGCATTCATACAATAATATTTATAATTTATTCTGTATATTATTTTCATTGTTCAAACATTTACATTTTATAAAAAAAGTATTTAAATAATGAAAATAATGAAATATAATATACCTATAAAGAAAAAAAAATTTTATCTCTGAAATATATTTATTTGTGGGTCACCAATATTTTGACTATGTTTATGAGCCCCTAAAATTGTTTGGCCCCTGGCCCAAAATTATCTTAATCCTGGTTTGTATAGAAATAGTATATAGTATCCCCTTTCCACCCGATAAATTGTTTTATTCAGTTATATCAACAAATCGGACTTACTTTTTATACATTTTTGTGTTGTTATAGTACGGCACGTAGTTCTTGCACAACCATTTATAAGCAATTTTTGATGCCATTATTTGCGCATCTTTGTTTCCTGTGCTGTCTAAACCATAACTGCTATGTATTGAAGTGGGGGCCATGCATTTAGCTGATCCCATTGTTCGTCGAATTCCCTGAGGTTGGTTGGTATACCCCCATCAGTCTTCAGTATTTTTCTCTTGATAAAATAGTCGAGTACCCTTGTTACGAAGTAATCAGTTTTGTTTTTTTTCGTAACATCCGGTCCAAAGTGGTGATAATATATTAGTAAGGTAGAAGTAATTCCGCTTTATATTATTTATTATGTCAAAATAAAGCCACGCTCCAACCTCTTCATCCCACAGAGCAGCCGTAACGGCATATCTCCGTTGCAAAGAAATATTTTCACATTTTAATGCCTTGACAGTTATATTCATATTGTTACGCCAATAGTTAGGCATCTATCAATGTATCATATAAAACGTCGCAAGACACTGTGGATAGCTGTCAGTTTCACGGTTTATTCGTCAATACACTTAGCCAACAGAAAAAAGCTTGAAAAAGCTTCTTTTCTATGGTATTGTATTTTATTTAATGTGTACAGAATTAAACGATAACAAAAATATAATTCAAGACCTATTTTACCTGTCACAAGCGGGAGAAGTTGAAACATTTTCCGAAGAACTCTAAGTTCCAATAGTGGTAAAGACGAGGAATATTATAAAATATTTTATGTTCATGATCTTGAAGCGAGTATGTAGCTTTTTTCTGTTGGCTAAGTGTGTTGACAAATGAACCATGAAACTGACAGCTATCCACAGTGTCTTGCGACGTTTTATATGATACATTGATAGATGCTTCACTATTGGCGTAACAATATGAATATAACTGTCAAGGCTTTAGAATATGGAAATATTTCTATGAAACGGAGATATGCCATTACGGCTGCTCTGTAGGACGAGGAAGTTGGAGCGTGGCTTGACTATGATACAATAAATAATGTAAAACGGAATTACTTCTACCTTACTAATATATTATCACCACTTTGGACAGGATGTTTTACAAAAAAAACAAAACTGATTATTTCGTAACAAAGGTACTCGACTACTTGATCAAGAGAGAAATACTAAAGACTGATGGAGGTATACCAACCACCCTCAGGGAATCCGACAAACAATGGGATCAGCCGAATGCATGGCCCCCCCTTCAATACATAGCAGTTATGGCTTTAGACAGCACAGGAAACGAAGATGCGCAAATAATGGCCTCAAAAATCGCTTCTAAATGGTTGTGCACAAACTACGTGCCGTACTATACCAAAACAAAAATGTATGAAAAAGTAAGTCCGATTTGATGATATAACTGAATAAAACAATTTATCGGGTGGTAAGGGGATACTGTGCAGTGTAAATAATATTATTTTAATTCATTATAAATGTACATTTCATTAAGCCGTTTTTGATCATCAATTTATATTTATAATTCACAACAATCATAACCATTATAAGGGTGTAATTATTTAAAACAAATGCTTAAAGTTGCTAAAAAAATGTGTGCACAAATGTATCGATTGGTCTGTAGGACAGTAATTGAAAATGGTTTAACTGATAGGCAGGTTTCACGTGAATTATAGACTGTACATTTTTTTAATACTTGTTACTACATCTGCAGATTTATTTAAATAAATTATATTGTCGTTGGTTATCGTGTATATACTAATTCGCCAAATGTTTTAACACTACCGAGTTGATAAAGCCGGCCAAAAAGGATTAAGTTCAAGAGAGTACACAATACAAGATGGTTTTTGGTGGTCAAATGGAATTGTACTAGAATTTTTACAAATGTATAAGCCTCAATAGAAAATTGGAATATAACATTACCACTCTGCTATGAAGTACTATACAATCTAACAATTTGAAAAATATCAATAATAATACAAAAATGGGGCCGAGCAAAATATTATAAAAGTTATTTATTTATTGTTTTATTTATTTATTTATTTATTTACATCAACCAGTTAAAAATAACCGTAAATAGCTTAATTAAATATTTGTTGAACATATCAAAATATACAAGTAGGTAGCGATTATGTACTTAGTGTTAGTGAATTAACTATGAAACGATATTAAATATTTTTACTGGATCATATTATAAATGTAGCTTGTGTTGCGGAAATTATGTGACCCCTCACCACTCTCAAGATAAATTCATAATTACGCCACTGACCTATACCTACACCTATATAAATATTTATATAATCCAAGCTAATAACTTTAGCAGTTGAATATGTACCATGAATAAATAAAAAAAAAATATGTAGATTTATACTAGCCAATTTACATTATCGAAACAATATTATTAAGAAATGTGGTACCTATTTTATTTTGAGGTTTTAATTTTTACAAAAATATATATAATAAAATATTTTAAATAAATATAATGTGCTTTAAATGTGTTTTTTTTTAACAATACAGCAAATGTGCCTACTATAATTTTTTTTTTTTTTTTTAAAAAAATTTCGTTTATTTGTGAAAATTTAGAGTCTATACAAAAATGGTACAATAAGTAAATGTGATAATAATTATAAGTGGCAATGAGGGAAGTACAATGAGTAGAAGTTTCACATTAGAAATTTCTACGCAATATAATTTTATGAATTATAACTGAGAGATTTTAGTAGATGTTTAAATATACATGTCGACTTCTTTTGGGTGCTACATTGCACTGATTTCATATCTATGGACATTCATAACAATTAAACATTTAAAATATTTACAACCATAATTTTACCTAATCTGGTGTTGTATCAATTGTAATATATATATTAATTGACGAATAGTTTTTAATTTGTGACAAACAAATTGTTCTATTAAAATGCTTAAGCAACTTTATCTAGTGTTCAAAATATTACACCTAGCAAAATTGCGGACAACAGTTAGGCGAGCGGGAGTGAAATATTCGAAATATTCGGATACTTATCAAAAAGTCCTAATACAATAGGTATGTATTCTGTCATTAAATTAAAAACATCCTATAATTAAAAACATACTCATAAAATATAACACTTCCCTTCCAAGTAGTATCTCCGTAGAAAGCTTTTAATGTTAAAAGCCAAATGTTCACAAAATACCTTGGTTATATTATATGAGAGATGCATATTTTGTGAAATTAATGTTTTTGAATTATAATAAAAATATATTTTATCATTAAAATTTAAAAAGTAAACAATAATATACACTAAAATAGTTTTTTACATATATTTATCCTTTGACCTTATTTAGTTTTATAATAATATATTCCTATTTTGTATAATATAATAAAATTAATATAATTAATATTTTGAATAGTTCTCTTTTTCCATGCGCGTATATTATAGATCTGACATTTAAAAAAATCTTTTGAAATATATCCAGAAAAATAATTGTTATTATTGTATAATTGTACCTATGGCATGCCATATTATATTACTATAAGTATTTTTAAAGTTAAACTTCTTTTCGTACCTGGGAAAAAAAATAATGTGCTGGTTGAGTGTTACGCGATTAAATAAGTCCATAGTCAATATCAGGGGTCACCAACTAATTTCCACAGGGGTCCGTTTTGAAACTTACCAAACTTCCCACGGTCCAAAATTATATTTAAATACCCAATGACTTTTTTCACAAACTAACAATTAATAACATTCCTACTAAGTTGTAATATAACGTAGGTACTTAAGAAATTCTTAGATTTCGATTTTTTTTTTTACATACGATAACGCAGTGGCACGAGCGTCTAATGTTAATAACGTATAGAGACACCATCAGTCAACTTCTTGGAATTATTTTTTGCACCTATAAGCTTTCAACGTAATTAAATTACCATACTCACAATATCGGGAAATATTTTTTTTTGTAATTTTATTATAAAAATGTAATGTAAAAACTATCCGTGTTTCAGTTGGTATATTTTGTTTTAAATACTCCATGTAATATGGTATGCAAGGCTGGACATTAACGAGTTAAAAAGTTTAAGTTAAGTTAATAAGTTAATTTTATTTTAACTTTTTAATTTAACTAGTTACTTTTGGCTTTTCATTAACTTAACTGTTAACTTACTAAATTTCTTTTTTAATTAACGTTAAATTAACGAATTAATTTTTCATTTTAAGATTATTTTTTTGTTTTTAATTTTATTATATTTCACTATTTCAGTCTATTTCGTTTTTATGTCAAAACATATTTACTGTGATATCATTCGAATCTAACTTATATGAAAATACTGTATAAAGTATAAACACTATAGTCTATAATTTAGTTTTGGGTTTGAAAAAAATTAAGTACGCTAGCGTTGTATAAACAAATTAACTTTGTTTTAACTTAATTAAAAGTTAACAAAAAGTGTGTATTAACGTTTAACTTAACTGAGCTAACCAATAGTTAAATTAACTTTTTGTTATTGGTGCATATTAACTTAACTTAACTGAGTTAAAAAAAATCATTAACTTGCCCAGCCTTATATTAATCGTTCGTGTATGAACTATATAGCCTTTAGGTCAGTTGTTCCCTCTAGGATTTTGGAAAGGGCCAAATATTATTTTTGAAAACTACTTCCAGACTAATAATAAATTTCAATTTGCGCATATAGCATAATATTGACTGAAGGCATATTTTTTTCCCCGGGACCCGGGTGTAAAGATTCCTAGTTACATTTTGAATAACTAATTTATAAACTATAGGTTATAAAAGTTTAAAAAAATATTATTTTAATTTAAGTATTCTTATGTCTTCGTGCGTGTAACAAACCAAATTTAAGGGTAAATATATTATTTAAAGCCCCACATATGATTTAAATTTTAAAACAAGTTATAATAATTTTAAAATTGTTATTTTTTTATGTTTATAATTATAACCTGTCTATCCTTTTTTTTATTAGTCTTATTGATTATTAAGAAAAGTACTGGGTTCCTATATGAATCCCTTAAAATTATTTAGTATGAAATCCCTTTAACAAAGACCATTAAGGTCTTTCACCACTTATGATGATAATAATTAATAAGTTCTATGCTCAAGAGTAAACTCTTTACTAGCCAGAATAAAATTCATATACTGATGTTTACTAATAATACTATCGATGTTAAATGTATTAGTACTTGTAATCAATAAAACACATCCTAAATAAAAAAAAAAACGTACAAAATAACATGATGTATAATATTAAAAAGTAATATCACATATAGGTTATTGACATTTAATTATTTATGAAATGTAATAACACAACAGCTGTAGTGTAGCTACATATCAATGATATAGCAAACGCAATTTTTTAAACCTAAAAACGAAAAAGGTACAACAATAGATAAATACCTACATTAAAATTGTATAATATATAAAATGCATTATTTGCATTCAAATATGCAATTATTCTTAAAATAAAAAACACCCAATTTTTTAAACGTAAAAACTTTAGTTACAGTCTTTACCAATAATATTTGTACTAACAATATTTTGGGTTAATACTGGGCATGCAAACATCATATTATTTTTCCGATCCATATCTTGCACACAACTCCTCACAGCAGTTATACCTTGGTAACTGTCCATTTTCAAAAAAAACGATTGCCAGTTGCATTAAGGTCTGGTAAAGGAGGCATTGATGCTAAGCGATACGAGCTAAGCGCATTAGGGGGAGGGGGTTTGAGGACCCCCGACTCCAGAAGTATGTTTTAGAAGGGCCTAAACTGAAACTTTTGGTAACTTAAAGTATAATATTATCTTATGTGAACGTCATTTACAATTTATAAATGATTTATTGAACTTTAAAAACTATTACATATTTACATACGTTTGTTTGCATTTGGTAATTACGCCAGCAGCATACAACATTCTATGCCAGTAGTTTTCCTAGAAGTAGTTACCTCCTATTCATATAATCACATTGATAATAAATCTATTTAAAAGTGAAACATGAACAATATAATTGCTTATATAATTGATGAACTTTAAATTTCAATCATCAAAGTTATATATATATATATATAGTTTTATAATTTTTTTATCATTATATTATATTGTAACGAAATATCATACCATCATTTATAAATAGGAGGTACCTGTTAGAAACATAATTTTACTCTACAGAAATTATAGTTTTATAGTATACAGTATAAAATACGTATTTACATTGTTTTAATTTAACCGTATGATGAAGTCAATGATTTTACATAGATACCTAGTCATAGAGAAATTATTTTATTTAGTTTTTGTTTCGATGAAAATTGCAATTTCATATTAGTATTTTTTCTATTCAATAGAATAAATTAACATTATGTTGATTTAAATTGCTATTGCCTATACGTTAATTTAATTTTAAACATAATAATATTCTTGACTCACCCACCACTTTTGAAAATTGTCTACAGTTCTGTTAAAATATATTGTGTGATACTAATATAATATAATCGCCGTATACAAATAGTGCTATTGAAATATTTTAACACAAATTAATTTTGTATGCACTTTTGGTAACTATTTCATTTTAAATTTTATAATATTATATCATATTATCATCATCTAATATTTTAATGTATTTTTACCTAAATACAAATTGTACAGTACCTGCCTATTGTATTAAATATTATTATATAAAATTACTGATTTAACGAAATCATTTAAAATTGTCCACTTTACTGCATATGATATAGGTACCTACTACTTGTATGTACACAAATATTGTTTGTAACGGTTGCTATACTTGGTCGATGATTTTTTATGAATTATTTTCATATAATTATTATTCATTACACAAGATGGAACTTACATGCCATAACAGCGGTTCCCTTACACGCACATTTGAAAACACTCAGAACTTACAGAACGCAATGTCTAGCCAGTGGTTCTTATATTAAGTTCTTATAGTGTACAGACTTGTCAATTTTGAACTCTAAGATCAAAAACATACCATCAAATTGTAAATCGTTAAACCAACGATACATTACATTGGTTATGCGTGAATGTAGTACCTACATACACAAAAATGAGATCTGTCAATTGCTCAATTGTAAATTACCTAACTGTTGTATCTCCAAGTACTATTGTCCAAGTAAATAGGTTCATAGTTTTCATTAGCGACTCTTATATTTGAATACAATAGTAGCCTGTAGGTACCTATACCATAATTAAAAGTGGACATTCAACACAAATTGAATAGAAATTAGTATTTTGCGTTTTAATACATTTTTATTTAATATAAGGTAGGTACATGATAATAATATGATATATTATTATTTTTAACTGATTATAAGTGTATAAAAATTAATTTAAATTATATAAAAAATGTTTTTTGCTCAATACGAATTTGAAGTTTCAGTATGACATATAGGTTTAACAGAACATTTGACTTATATACTAATTGACAAATTGAAGCTATCTCTTCATTATAAGGTTTTATTCATTTTACTGGTAACCATTATTCATTATTTCTCTATGACTAAATACGTTTAGGTAGGTATTATAATTTATTAGCTCGTCTTAAATGTATTCATGTGCTGCCAAAAAACTTTCTTTGGTAAGCACCTAATAGATTTTAATAGTAATTTTTCATGGGTTTTTTATGTTCATTTAAATCAAACAAATAACAGAATCGGGGTAAATATTTAAAGGAGAATTCATTGATCAAAACATCAAATATGATTTGTTTTAATTATAGTCAATATCCAAGGTTTAATACCATAAACCTGTACCTTCCTATAAATTTATATGACTTTTGACAAGTTAACCTTATGCAATTTTCAATTATCCCGGCATTTAATTTATTACTTTTTATTCCTACAAGGAAATGTTAAAAATTGGCATACATTTGTATATGTATGTTTAAATTAATTATGCTTAATGCATTTCAAATTATATATATAATATTGTATGTTAATGATAGATAGGATATCAATCAAAAGTACCATTGCAATGTAATAATGTAATATATGTTTGGTTCTGGGAATTTTTTTAAATAATTAATGTTTAAAATTAGGTACCTCTTAATAAGTCACAATAGGTAGAATAGAAAATTATATTTTCATAATTTATTTATTTGTTATTTAACGTTATTTCTAATATGTCTATGTGTAAAAGTTTGTATTTCATATTATCAAATTTACATATAATAATATATAGGTACTTTAGAAGTTTCAAGTACCCTCAAATAATATTTTTGAATTACAAAATAAAACTAAAATAGTTAATCTTCGTTTAAAATCTCTAATTATGTGAAAATCTGAACTTTAAATGCTAACTTTAATATTTTAAAACTAATAATATAACAATCTGTGAGGAGCCTTGTATTAAATTTACGATATTTACGAAATATTACTAAATATAATACGATTTTATTGATATTTATAAAAAAAAAACTAAAAAAATTAAAAATAAAGCCAAAATAAGTTCAAATATATTGGAAATTTTATCAAGTAAAGAATATTATAAAATAACCATAAGATAAATATTTCAAGTATCTGCGATTAATCTGTTTTGAATTATAGCAAAATAAGAAAATCGCTTCGAAATTGTTTAAATCTATTTTGTCATAGAAAATTACCTTGTAACACACAACTGGCTGACCCAAGAACCGACCACTGACCATAATATGGACTACGAGGATCAAGTGGATTGTTATTCACATTTCGTACTGCAAATGAAAAAAAATGTTGACCCTTATCCTGTTCATTATTACAATCCGGAACAGGAACACGGAACACGTTAGCTAGGGGCATAAAAAAAAACCTAATAAAATTCTATTAAAAACCTAAAATCTAGTACATTGATATTTACAATTACAATTGCTGTGGTACAAGAAATTGTTCGGATTTTCTTGTATTTGTGTGGAAGTCAAAGCGGTTTGCGAAGATGAATCGCTGTTCGTAGTTTGCGAATTTGTTGGTCCACTGTGATGCGCTACATTCAATTCATAATAATCAACTGGACCGGCTGGTTTCACGGGTTTCGGCCAAAATACAGCTATCCTAGTGCTAAAACAAATTTGGTTAAAAAACCCTTCCTGGCACTATATATAAATATACATGTATAATAATAATAATAATAATAAACACATCGATTTTTTAAATAAACTTTGAGCTCAGGATAAAATTTTGTAACCATCACTTCAATTTATTGTTTAAGTGCTGCAGTAAATAAGCATATTTTACTGTTTTAATAGCTAAAGTGCAATCGTTCAAACGGTAATTTTCTTATCGGTCTGCTATATTGAAACTTATACGCTTTGTATTTAATTGATTATTTAATTCTAATTACTCTTCTTAATTTTGTTTTTCTTGAACTTAGTAGATTATTAGCATTATTTATACAATTCCAACACTTCGCTATTTTCAAGTATATTGTTTTATTTTAAGAGCTTTTAAATATTTGTAATATACACATTAAATATACTGTGAGCCGTGAGGTTATCCTTAAAAGTCGTATCACATTTTATTAATTTAAAATATTAAAATGCATATTATACTTACGTACATTTATAATACGCACGTATGCAAATAAAAATAAAATATTGAATAAAAATTATTATTTTTGATTCGGAATACTATTTTGTAGATAAACCGGGCCCAATTACAAATTTTTCTTCAAGAAAATATTTTCAAAAACATAATAACTTTTTAAGATAATGAGTGTTTAACGCTTAATGAATCGCCCTGTATGTGAATTATATGACAATCATTGAATTTTCAACCAAAAATTATTTTTATACCCTATTATTGTTTAGTATGTTGATGGTTGATGCCCATAATATGACTTACGATAATTTGGTGCAGGTGAATAGATAATGCACAATATACGGCCGGATGTATTAATAATTAATTGTATCACTCATTCACGCGTCATGCCTGTGGTACGTTATTTAATAATATCGTATTTTCCACTGGATATACAGGACATGAATCTTTTATCGTAAACTATTTATTTATCAAGTTTTCAATTTTTTTTCAAACATTTTATGGACATTCGGTTGGTTCATTATAATTATTTATTATTGATTTAAGATACGCAGTGCTAAAATTAATTATGGTAAATTTATTATTAAGAGGAAGCTCCAAAGATATTTTTTGTCACCGTCTTACAAGTGCAGCGTAACCCAAATATTTACATTTTTACACTAAAAATATAATGTTATTATGAAAGTAATCTGTGTAATATAGAACAAATATATTATATATACACACGACTATTTTTTTTATATCTCCATTAGTTAATAGGTTTTATATAAAACAACAACAATATATACTATATTTGATATGAGTTGTTATTCATTTTTGTTTTTATTTTTAATAAAACAATTATAATAATAAAAACAAATTAAAGCGTATTATTATTTATAAATGGTACGTCAGATCACAGTATGTACCTACTTATTTGACACGTACTTAATTGTTGCGGTAAAGCAAATAATAATTTACACATAAAAAACACATCATTGTAAAACAAATTTAAATTTTATAAACTTTGTGCAACGATAGTATATTATGCAAAGATAGGTAGTCAAGACTGCAGGTAACGGTAAAATGTAATTGAGTTAGTTAAGTCAAGTTCAATGTTAATTTAAACGATGTTAATAGTTAATATTATCCTAACCATAAAAGTTTAAATTTAATATAGAGAATCGTACATTTGTACTAACTAATCTCAGTAAAAAGTGAGTTGATTTTTATTAATTAGGTACCGCACACGTATTATGTAACGTATACCAAATGAATGGTTTCAATACCTATGTTATTTATGTACCAGAAGTCACAATATAATGTATTCAAAAGTGGGCATATTCAACAAGACATTAATACTAATTAAAACCTAGTCTGAGTGAGTGATTTTTACCAAAAACCAACAATAGGGTATTAATGACATACGACTACTTACAGCAATATAATATTATATCCTATATCGAGTAAAGACAGTGTAGTATCAACTATCGTTTACGTTATCCAGCCAGCATCGTACGGCGATGGTTGAACAATGTACCTAATGATAATTTTATTTTACTTATTAATAGGCATCACATCAGACGGGCGGCCCTACAGTATAATATGCGCAACTTATCAGCGTACGTTTTTAAAACTAGTTTGCGCACAATCTGAAACAGATTATTGTATAAAACGAAGAACAACATTTATAATTGAGGTATGAGATTATTATTTTTTCGAGGTCGACATGAAATGTGAGAAAATGAATTTTCGAATGTTTTCCGCATAGCTGTGTTGTGTATCTCTTCGATACGTATGGTTATCTTTTAAATGATAAAATAATATACTGGCACGTTCCATATAATTTTTGACAATAAGACAGTGGATATTTTAAGAAATTATCACTGAGTGACATAAAATAAATTCATGCTTATTAAACATTTTTCAGTATTAAATATTATAGAAAACATTACCTACCTATATCTAACAATTCCATCAAAACTCACAACACATAAATAATTACAAATAATTTATGAGTAAGGTAAATTAATTATTATTAATTATAAAAAATGGAATCAATATTGTCAATGACATACAATATATATAATATAGAAGTATAATAAACAACACTATAAAAATTGATATAAGAATTAAAGTTATATTATTTTTTTAAACTTTTTCAAAGAACTCTTGTTACTTTTAACTTACTTAAATATCGATAGTTACAGTTTTATCCATGTTATTTACTATTTAGTAACTTATGTCTTATGAGTTACTTTATTTTACTGTCACGTTAAGTTAATTTTATTCCTAAACCACAGATCAAAACATATTTAATTTTGTAAAAATGAATTTAAAAAAAGGTGGGCAAGTGGATGTCGCTCTGCTGTACTGTAGGTTACGAGTGGGTCACTGTATAATGGATGGTATTAAATTTGAATTCAATGATATAATATCATTGTATAAGAAAAACGATTCTGAGTGGAGACGGTATGTCAGTCTAGGTATAAGACATATTATATACATATCTATGGTATTAAATTATATGGAATTTAATTTTCCTTAATTTTTCTTTTGTTTTTCACGGTGCTTTTGAAAACTACTGGGAAATTTTTACTTTTGACCCCCAAAGTACCAACTGCATTTACTTTCCTATTATAAAAGATACTGTTGAAGAAAATCCAAGCACTTTTACTGTCCTAAAAGTTGATGACAGGCACAAAAAAAATATAAGTAGATATCCGGGTAGGCAAAGTGATAGGTAATAGTAATTGTTCTGTGGTAATAGGTATGCAATAATTAAGTATAAAGTAATAATTATATTAAAATATATTAAGTACCTACTACTTGGGGATATTTATTTTACGGACGATATAAATGTTCGGTGATAATAAATAATAATGTTATATTCTGTGGTGATAAAGCCTACCGGTTTGGCGCGGTATTCTGTTAAAGGCGGGAATTTTTGAAAACCATGTTTGCGTGCGTATCAATCAATGTCAATATAATATGTCAATACAATAAATTAATTAATCAGCCATGTGATTTTATTATTGGGCTCGGTTACCTGCGTTGACAATTAAGTATTAACTGAGCCGACATCCGAGAATTTATCGACAAACCGTTTTTAAAAGTCCGACTGTGCGTCTGTGCAACATACAAGTTACAACATTTTTAATTAATAAGTAATAACGGACACGTGAGTATATATTTTGTATTATTCATTTAATTTGTTGTTTTTTAAAACGTTCAACGCAGATCGTAGGTATTTATCAATCAATTTAATGTAACACATGCTTTCCGTTTAACTCTGTCATGCTTTCCGTTTAATGAATTTAATATTTTTAATTTTATCATACCATAAACATAATATTACGACAGATCACTTATTGTTTCTTTTTACTATACACTTTCTTCATTGCTTTTTATTTGTCAACTTCAGATGAGTATCAAAGTATAAAACATTAGAGACAATTGCTAAGCGGACATCAGGGTCTTGTTTTTTGAAAACGTTCAACGCGGATCGTATAATATATAAATTAATAATTATTATAATAATATAAGTGTTTTACTATATAGGTACACTTTCTTTATTTCTTTTTATCCAATCGAGCCTTACTTTTATCTGCAGCACATGCTTTCTTTGAAACAAATTAAATATATTTTCTATTTTTTTTTGTTTTTAACACGTTCACCGCCGATCGTATATTTATTAAATAATATTATAAATTATTGTTATACCATATAGGTACCTACATTTGCGAAGAAAACCGTGGTTTACTTTTAGTGTGCACCATATGCTTTTTGTTAAACGAATTTAATATTTTATAATATCACCAACATAATAATGCAGATCAATCAATTGTATTTTTTTCAACTTTCTTTATTTGTTTTTATTTATTAACTTTAGTATGACTACATATAATTTTAATGTCAACATTAATGACGAGAAAAAAGAAGCCCGCGCCCGACTTTAACTTTAACCATTTGGTTAATAATTAAAATTAGAAACGATTAAAATGATATCTACCCGTTTCAGAATGTTATAACTGCGGTAAACCAGGGCATTACTCCCGAAATTTTCATGTATCTACAGTTAATCGTTTTTGAATTACAACTAAATAAGAAAATCGCTACATGAGAAATCGAGTGAATATCCAATATTGTAAAATTATGAACTTTAAACGCTCATAAAAATTTAATTTGACTTTCCGTTAGAGATTTTTTGATTGATAAAGGTAGACAAACTTATGAGTAATCTTGCATTACATTTTCAAATCTTAGATTTAAAAAGAAAAATTTTTACGAATTCTTAACTCAAAATAATTTGCTATTTTTCGTGGTTTTTCCATATTTTGTCAATTTTTGAACTTTAAATGCTTATAAAAAAAAACTGTGACTAAGGATTTTTAATATTTTTCATCTGTTTTTGAAACAATATACTAGGAGCCTTCTATTAAATTTTCAAGCTTTTTTACCCAACAAATAAAATTTTATTGATATTTTTAGAAAAAAAACTAAAAAAAATGGAAAATGAAAATGTCCCTAAACAGTTCAAAATAATTCAAAATATTTTGAAAATGTTATCGTGTATAGAAAATGCAAATATAAACAATCAATCAATATATTTCATGCATCTACGGTCATATCTTTTAAAGTTACACCAAAAACCAAATTCGATTTTTTGAGTAGCGATTTTGCGTAAAAATTCCCGTTTTTCCTTTTGTTTTTCACGGCGCTTTTGAAAACTACTGGGAAATATTTACTTTTGTCCCCCAAAAGTACCAACTAGATTCACTTTCCTATCAGAAAAGTTACTGTTGAAGAAAATCCAAGCATTTTTACTGTCCTAAAACGTGATGACAGACACAAAAAAAACACACATCATTGTAAAATCAATACATTCATCGTTTCACTCAGAATCTAAAAAAGTAATAATAATCCAAAATATTAAATATTTTATTAATTACCTAATAAATAATAATTTATAATAATAGTTATTATATTGAATATTCACAGAAATTAAAAGAACATTAATAGTATTACACCAATACTATTTTTACTAGTATTTATAACCAATGGTGATTTATTAAGTTATACGTATCATATTATCAAAGTACATATATTTAATTTAGTATTTTTGTATTTTGTAAAATATTGTAATTATTGAAAATAGGTACTGTATTTAATTTAAGTCCAAGTATAAAATATTAGATTTTAAATTATTTTATATTTACCGAGAGTCGTCTTGTCGTTGTAATATCGTATTAGCTCGAAGACTTGAACGTTTAAACTGTTTAAAGGTTCAAAGTGAAATAATTATTTAGCTAATAGCTTATAGGAACAAGGTTTAAAATAAAATCAAAAACAATCAATTTGTAGATATTTTCCGGGCCTACTGACGACCAAATAAAACATGTTGCATTGTCGAGTGCAGCGTGGAATAAATCACTTTTTTGGATTGTATTATTCTATGGATAAGTACTGCCTAATACGGGCTACGGTGAACGGTGGATTTTCTATTCTCAATAACTATTTGTCAAACGAAATTATATACGTCACAAATAAAAACAAGATTAAACATAATAAATAATCAATAAATAAAATTTCATAATAATTTCAAACATCGAAATTTTTACAAAAAATGGTTGTCGCCCAGTAATCAAATATATCATCTACTAGGCGAGACATTTCTGTCGCCCAGAATATTAGTTAAAATATCCACTGCAATAAGACAATAAAATATTATACGCATAAAAATATAGTAATTAAGTCATATTATTGTGAAAACGAGTGGTTATACTCCTATAAAACTTTGTGTACTTTTAAATGGGAAATCGTAATAAATGTGCTAACTCTAGTTGAATTATTTTCGACAGCCAACACACGATCAGATGCTGCCGATTTCACGCTAAATTCAGTGGCGCATTAACACAATATAAAATGTATTCGCGTGTTATTGTCGAATGAGCAAAAATCGTAATAAATAGGTAATTTTGGTTACCTACCTATTAATATCGGGCGATCATTTAGTTTCAATGCAATGCAAATCCACCTTAAAATTGACTAATTTTGTTGATATTTGAACTTAAAATAATTGTAAAAAAATACTATGAGTAGGTATTTTTGGTATTTTTTAATTTATTTACGAAAAATGTATGATAAGTATTTCATATTAAAAGTCTGAAAACCACTGAACAATACACACACAAATTATTGTAAAATTAAAATACATTAATCGCTCCATTTAGAATTTAAAAATTAAACAGCCACTAACCCATCATCACTACAAAAAAATATATTACTCCACCGGCTACCTATACCATAATGGTTATTACGTATTACATATTTTATCATCATCGTGCTTATTACGGACAAAATAGTTCGTCATCATGTATGACAATAAGTAATAACTAATAAGTAACTGGACGCTAAAAATTAAAATCGTTAGTGTTTCCGAACTTAACATGTAAATACTAATAATTTACTCTTGGCGAGGAAATAAGTTATGGCCGTATGGGGGTAATATAATTTGTTGTATCCGCCCCCGCAAGAGACACGAACTACACTCTGATCCGGATATTCGCTCATTATAATTTCTATTTAGGGATACAATATTACAATATTGTGTGGCAAGGACGGGAAGTGAGTTATTTCAGTCGTGGGCGACGTCCGCTTTTCGCCCAAGACTGAAATTGCCTTCCCGCACGAGCCACAAGCATATTATTTTTTGTCACGCCTCTACGTCCATCGACCACGGCAAAGGACCGTGGTATAGATTTCAGTGCCTGGTTGTTTAGGGGATACGAGTGATATTGTGCGCACCCAACACTTTTGGTGATTTCCACGCCCGGCACCATTGGGATTCCCGTCCGCTGGACAGAAAAATTTCACTTTCCAACTTTTCAACCGCCATCAAGAACTAAACTTTCGGTACAGGCGTGACAAAAAATTGTTTGTAGCTATATCCTCTAAACGTTGACAAAACATTGGAAACGTGCATTTACAATATCACTATTTTACAATAGCGTACCTAATAATTATTTATTTAACATATACGATATTCCTATAACGGGCGATGGTCCAACAGTACATTAAACTTACAGGTGCAAAAAATATAAAATATTATAATAATTACGACATAGAAAATATGATAGATTCTCACGATGCTCACAGTATTCGGCGCTCGATGTGAAAGGTGAATATGTCAAGTCGTTTTCTGGACATGAATCGTACAGACTGCAGCGCAGCTCTGATACTTTGATGGCAAAACGTTGGATCGTCCGTGAAAAATGAAATGCATCGATATGTTCAACCGCTAGAATGGTTCTGATGCGAAGTTCTTCGCCACGAAACTACAACTGTCACAGTAAAATTATAATGTTATAAAATATGTATAAAACATAATCGTGACGGCGGCCGTGTAATCGTTATCGTCCTTCCACGTCTGCAGGTGACTCGCGCGTGTGACAATGCCACTTCTACCTATCTACCTATCGGGAGTGTGCATAGCCGAAAACTGTAATTGCAAAAATAAATGTTAAATAAAACTTTTTGTTTAACATTTCATGTAATATAATACATATTTTACAAAAAAATAACATAAATATTTATATATTTTGATTTTGTTTGTATGTTCGAAGGTGTGCAAACGATTATTGAACCACACTGTTGATTTTGCCTGATCGTTTGTATAAAATATACCTACTTATGTGTTATAACCAGGTAGATAGTAATAATATGTTAATATTCTATAAACTATATTATATTTTGAACTTATCCTCCTTAAATTATTAGGTAGCAACTAGTAAGTATATAATTGTATTAGAATAAAAATATGAAAATAAAAAGTAACAATTATAGAAAAATGAAGTGTATAGGGATAAGGTGATATTCTACGTAAAATATTGTATGGACGGGGAATGCATGTGTTAAACGATATAATAAATTAATATTGGTTTACGAAATAAAATATATAATATATTATGGACGATTCAGGGTTTTTTTTAATAATTTTTTCTGACTGCACAAACTTATTCCCACTCTTGGGTAATGGGTTATAGTAATTAGTAGGGAATTTGTCTACGCAGACCATACCCTACGGACTGTTATCCGTTGAACTGTCAGGGGTGGATCTAGGGGGTCCTAAGACCTCCCCTAAAGCTGTATTTCTAAACAATTTTATACTGTTCAAAACAAAATTACAAAAAAAAATTTTTACGATTATACGTATAATTTTTTCTATCTTTAATGGTGAGTACCATAGGCGCAAATTTACTAAATTTTTTGGGGAGACTCAAGCCCCGCTCCCTATAGGCCATATTGCTTAGTATCACAGAATAAAAAAATTAGTACTAATTACTAGATTTTGAACTGGGGGGACTTGACCGACATTTGGGGGGACTAAGTCCCCCCCCCTATTTGCGCCAATGGTGAGTACATATTATAGCTTAGTAAAATATAACATTTATCAATAAGAAGATAATAGTAAATAGATACATCGTATATCGTCTAAACGCGTAGTACCTATATTATAGTGCACACGACTACACGAGTGATTACTTGTATAATATTTTGCGTAAAACTGGGCAAAACTAGTTATTGATAACCTAACCTAACCGTCAAATGATCTACACAATGATGTGGCGACCAACTTCACGCAATATACGCAAATCCATCCAAAGATGACTAGCTTTGTAAAAATTTAAATTTTAAATACTTATTAAAAAATTTTGTAACTGCCTATGTGACCACCTAAGCAAACGACGGCGGCGCACGCGTCTGTGTTATCACAACGATGTCCTTCACAACCATATTAATTATTATATATATATACTATATAGTTATATAGATAATAATATAAGACTGGATACACTACCGCAGTATCTATAACGTGAGAATGAACATTTTGATATTTAGGACATTGGGTTTCAAAGGTACCTACTTAGTACTTATCAATAAAATTAAAAAAACAAATAAAATTAATGATAAAACTCCTTGCTAGATTGAGCGCACTAATAAAATATTATAATTTATTTTTATAATATGAGTATTATTACTTTAGTAACTACTTGGATACCCAAGGTACTAGATTCTTTCAAATTAATATGCGAAATAACTTTTTTTTACAATAAGATATAAAAATTAAACGCTTATAAAGAAATCATTGTACCAAATATTGTATTCATTTTTATTTTGCTTATATTTTTTTTTATAAAAACTATAATATGTTTATTTAACCTTGGTTTTTCTAGAGATTTAAGAGATAACTAATAAATTAAAATAAGAAATATTGGAAGGAATGGACTAATGCAGTTTAGCTGCAAATCGTTTTTCGTGAATTTTTTTCTTCAAAATTTGTGTTTTCCACGCTTAATGATGGTACTATACAAAAAGTCAGTCAAATTTTCTGTAGAAGTTATAAGATTAAAAAAACTTCAAAACCTTAAAATCTTATTATTAAAATACCAAAAATGACATTTTTGATTTTTTTTTTTTTTTGTAAATGTAAGTTTTTTTATCCTCATAATTTTGGTGAAATCAGAAATTACTTATTGTACTTACTGTATATTATATTGTTAATAAAGAAATTAAATAAAAAAAAAACCCCCGACGGATGGGAATTCGCAAACACGAGTATAACTTTGAAACTAAGTCCGACCGACAAATTCTGTTTGCATCACTGATTGTTCTTAACTCATTGAAAAACAAAGGTTTCCAAAAAAAATTTTTCAAAATCTAACCACATTTATGAATTATAAATTATGACCCAAAATAATAGGCACCTTACATTTTAAGAAATAACTTTTTGGGGGCGGAAAAATATGTTGCCCCCGGGCGCAAAATGTTCAAATACAGCTCTGCACATTTCGAACAACGGCCTATTTTTTAGTTAATATAGGAATAGCCTATTCATTATTATCTTATCTAAATTCACACACACCCACTCAAACGGTGACTATCCAGATGCGAGAAGCATTTTATTCGTCTCTAATCTATTTGTAAGGCTCGCATAGTCGCGTCCAGTTCAAATTCATGAATTAGTTATTTCCGTGCCACGCCCGAATTTCAATGATCACGCAAAATATTATTTTTTCTCCGCGTTCGTTAATGTAAACCTATATATATATATATATATATATAATATATATTATATTCGTATTACCTACGTAGTATATTATATTATTATCGAATATCAATACACTGATAAGCATAGAAAATAAAATTGTATACCTATAGGCTATAATGCATGTAGGCGCAAATTGACTAAATTTTTTGGGGGGACTCAAGCCCCCCTCCCCATAGGCCATATTGCTTAGTACCACAGAATATAAAAATTAGTACTAATTACTAGATTTTGAACTGGGTGGACTTGACCGACATTTGGGGGGACTAAGTCTCCTCAAGCCCCCTCCCCTATTTGCGCCATTGCTATAATGGCTAATACAGTAATACTTAAAGGTACCAGCGATTTGTCTTCATAAGAATGATAGGAAAGCCATAAGAATGATAAAAAAAAATGTTTATAAAAGTGATTCAATTATCCAGTACATACCTAGCTAGTGATTCTAATAAAAATTAAAAGGTCAATTTAACATTTGTCACACAATATGAGCTATTTGGTTTGGATTTTGTCCTTTTTGATTCAAATAAATGGTTGATTCTATAAACCAATGATCACATAGAACTCACTGTAATTATTGTAGTTTATTATTGTCATGGACCAAGGCATCGGAGTACAAAGATAAGATAACCAAATTTCTTAGTAGAAATATCTTGTTACCTACTAGTGTATACCAGTATCAACTATCAGCATTGCGAAATCGGACGATGACTATAGATAGTTATTACGTATTAGCTGTCCCGCCCGTGTCAAAGATTTGATTTTTTTTATAAATTTATTGGTAAAAAAATGTATGTAGCTAATATTCTACTAATTATCATAGCAATATTGACAACTATGAATAAACAAAAAAGTATTCTTTTTTCGTGAGTTGAAAGAAAAGTCACGTTTGAGATATACCTTTTAGATATAGATATAGGTATAAGAATTGAAAAAATAAACTATAAACACTATCTAAGTTTAAAGGAATGTATTGGTATAACTTTTTATTAAAAACCGTCTAGTAGTTTTTAAGACTATTAACTTGGAATAAACAAACGAGGGTTAAAATATAGTTTTCAAATTTCAAAATTATAAATTAAAATTATTATATGTATAACCCGTGGCAACATATGTATATACTATTAAAATACTTAGTATTTATAATCAATGACAATATATATATATATATATTTGACATATGTCCCGAAGTTCAGTATAATTGTTGTAGTTCCTAAATATTCAAAAATTGTTTTTACATTACATCGAGCAAACGGAAAGATTTATCAATAAAAGATAAAAACGTTCACTATATTTTGATAAAATGGAAAAATGTTCGCAAAGAAAAGCCACATTAAATTTTGAAATTACCCCAGCTTTTTGAAACAAAATTTTTCAAAAATATTACTCAAATTTGCCTCTTTTCGAAAACAAAAACGGAAAATTACATATAGGCATGGGTCTTAAAAAAAAACATAGGTACTTCGTACCTACCTTAATCAAAAAAAATATTAATTCATAACATTGGACGTTTGATTGGACAATTTATGTGCCAGTGCCCCAATTCATTGGCGTCATTTTGGAGGAGGCAAGGTAGGCATTTGTCACAGTCTGATTTTAAAAGCAGCCCGGTTGTTTTCGATTAACCATATTATTATATTTTACTAGCGCAAAAACATACTTTTATCCATAGGAAAATATTATATTGTGTAGGTTATAACCAACTATTGTCATAATGATGAATTGGTAATTAATAATTAATAGTTGGAATATTATAATAAAGACGCATATGCGTGGACGTGCATGAAAGTTTGTAAGTATCTATATGTGTGTTTTTTATGAACGAAATAAAATGGAATTATTATTATTAATATGATCTTGCGAGCGAAGCGACTGGTCACCTGTTGTTTTATAAGTTATCAATTTGGGTTAGTCAAAAATGTTGGTCCTCTATTAAAAACTGAAATGACGCCACTGCAGTGCATCCAATTATAAGAATACCAATGCGTAGATGTGAGTAGGTGATTTGAACAATCGCGTATTGTTTTTACAATATTTGACAACGCCAGTAAGGATACTGAATTATATTACGTCACAAGGGATTAAAGGGCCTCGCTATGGCTTTTATTTAAAGGGCATCAACAGGTGATTACTAATCTCGTCGTTGCCGATAGGTATCTTTATATAATATAATATTGTGTTAGTCATAAAATTTGATTATAATTCATTAGCAGGGCTCGGGACTTATATCATTTAGGTACTTATTTTTATGGTATATGTAGTAGAGTTCTATAGAAGTATAATGTGTATTTTAATAACACGTTCAATTATGAAATTTGAATGTGTTTTTTTGTTGCTATTTCCAACGATTTTTTAAGAATATGCTAATTTCCAGTTTTTCTGATTATTTTTGCTTTTTTGCATATCTCTGCTTAATTATGATTTATTATGACACATTCCACTAACAAAAACCTAGATATTTTAGTTAATTTCTATTTTTTTTTGTTTTTATTTAAAATTATTATTTATTTTCAGTTCTATACTCTATTCTCCGTAAGTTGGCACATTTTTTTTTTGTACACGCTGCAGTGTATATGATGTATTGAATATGTTGTGACATTATAGTTCACTACGTATACACCGTGGTGTTTGGCGACGTGAAACTGTAGGACTACAGTAAACTATTATATTGGTCACAACATTTTCACCATAGTCTGTGTGCGCAAAAAATTAATCAATTTTTTTTTCAGTTATTTTACTCAAACAGTTTTAAATTTATTTTTCAGAAAATATATAAGAAGTAGCTAGGTATGATAAAGAAGTTCAAATGTTTTCAAAAACTGAAAAAGGCTAAAAGTATTTGATTTATTTAAAGATGAAATTTTTTTACGTTTAATATAAAAACTAAACGATAATTTAGAAAAAATTTTGTTTTTAGTTTTGGTCCCGCTTTTTTAATATTTTTAAGTGCTTATTTCAGTGCTTATAATAAAGTATTTAAGAGAATTTTCCAATGCTAATTTTGATGATTATAATTCATAAGTGCTATAAACCCCGCGAACCCTGCTTATTATTAGTTATTAGTGTGTGATGAAGTTCAATGCGGATAATGATGAAAAAACTAAAAAGCCACTTTTGTACGCACATATACTTACATAATATTATGTCAACCGCTCGCATTACACGAATTTTACGGCAACTTACTTAGGTACTTACTTCTGTTTTGACAAAATTAAAATTAGTAACGTTGTCTGATTTTAATTATGCAGAATAATGTCTATAGGTCGTTTGGTTATTACTCATTATTATAGGAACAATATTATGATTTGATAGGATCCCTATTTTCAAGTTGTAAATTACAATTCAAAATTAAATTAGATTATATTTTTTCAAAGTGTTCCGTGCGATTTATATAGACATTTATTTTCAAAATTCAAATCTTTTTTCATAATCAAAAAAGCGTAATTAACACGTTAACTAAATTTAATCTTGTCAAATTTTTGGGTCTTCTGAACTTAAGTTGATGGTAGTATATCTATAACGAGGCCCTTCGAGAGCTAACGTAAAACCAATATCGTTAAAAATTAAAATATTAGTACCTATTCGTCTTAATATGATATGTTTTTTTTGTGCCTGGACATTTTATAGCAAAAAAAATGTTTTTATTTTAAACTTAAAAATCTATTCTGATACAAAAGTTTATCCAGTTGACACATTCCCGGTCAAAAGTAAAAAATTCCCAATACTTTTCTTAGTACTCACCTAACTATTTGAAACAAAAAAAAATTTACCCAATTTATACCTTATAGTGACTATTACCTATTAGGTACTCATTGAAGATATGCGAGATATGCACTTGGCACTTATGGGTAATAGGTATTGTAGGTACAACCGAGTGGTTACCTAGTTTTATCCCTTTTATCCCTTTTATCCCTTTTATCCCTTTTATCATATCTATAATACTTATAATTAGCCATTTGGTATTCTATTTATGTGTTGTTATATCAGCTATGCACGTTTTCAACTCACGTTCGTAAGGTATTTTATAATAGTGAGCAAAAATATGATTGTCATAATAAAATACAATAATACAATACAATCGATTGTTAGAGATTAAAATACAAATTGTATGTTTCTATGGGATATTATGAAAACGGTGCGCAAACGTATAAAGTATTGATATATTTAAATTTATAAATATTAACTGTTGATCTCAGTATTTCACTATAGGTACATGTTAATTACGTTATATAAATTCAATATTTTTGAAAATTCTTTTTGAGCTATTTATAGACATTTGACATTTTAGGTTCTGAGTGTATCAATAAATATATTGGTTTTACAATGATGTGTGTGTTTTTTTCCGTCTGTTATAAACTTTTAGGGTAGTAAAAATCTCCGATTTACTATAGTAAGTATACTTACGCATCTTTTCTGATAGGAAAGTGAATCCATATACCTAGTTATTGCATTCGGGAGGTCAAAATTGAAAATTCTCAGTATTTTTCGAAATTGTCAAGGGGCGGAGGGGAAAATTCTGCAACCCCAAAATGACGCCACTGATAAATACTATAATATTACAATTTACAATTATACATTATATACTAGGTACCTATATTATGGCTAGCTTACACTATGAAAGGACTTCTATCTGATAGCTAACTATAATCGTTGATGTAGGTTGAATAGGATGGTACTGACTTAAACCGACTATTATTATTATAATTTATAGACTATTATAATAGATAAAAGTGAGTAGAGGCACTGGAGAAAAGGGCGTGGCGTCCCGCATGCTGAACGGCCAATACTGCGGACCGTAGGCTAAATAATGAATAAATGCTGAAAGAATAGTGATGGCCGAGATGACTGTGCCGAGAACATTATGATTGCAACATAATAATTATATAAGACCTAATGTATAGCAGAGCGACATCCACTTACCCACCTTTTTTTCGTTTATCTTTTATTTCATTATTTAATCTACCTATTGAATTCTATTTGCATTTATTTATAAGGCAAATTTATTCCCTCGGTGATTTCCGTGATTTTTAATATTGGTGTACAAATTAAATTATTCATTTTTGTCGCACCTACGGTGATCGTAATGAACGTTATTTCGATGATATAAGTTGCTAAAAACGACGCGCGACGATTTATTTGTACCTCAGGTTAGTCCCACGTGTAGTGATCGCTGTGCAGGACACGTTGAACACTAATACAATAATTATTTAACGACGTCGCACGTTCGTCGTTGTCTTGAGTCGTGGATGAGAAAGATAGGTGATAATTATAAACACTTTTAGACTGTTTAAATATAACAATAATTTAACACTTTATTATTATAAAATCAAATACACAATAATTATAAGCACTGTCGTAAGCTTGTTAGACCTACGACGAGGGCTGACTATCTTCTAAGTAATGGTAGGCGCTCTACCCGTATTTATGCGGGTTCTAGCAATGACGTACTAGTGGCGTGATAGATATATTCTAATATTACTTCCCTAATAATGTCAAATTGCATTATTGTGGAAATAGGTAAAACAACTTGTTGTTTTCACCTCTGATCTATGCTTCCTGTTATATGCCTACATTACCTATTATAAATTATACTAAATGTACAATTTATTCTATATGATATTGTTTAATATCATATTATAGCTGTGGGTATTAATAAATCCCTAATATTGCTGGATTTCCTTAATGTGTGACTAGCTATAACAACTTGTTGTTTTCGCCTTTGGCCTACGTTTTAGGCTTACTTTATATTCCGTATTAATACCTACATTACTACAAATAAATTATACTGTATGTATAATTTATTTATTCTATATTATTTTATTTAAAACAATACTATAGCTTTTGGGTTTACTACACACGGCTCTAGCGGCTTTCACGGCTCTCACGGCTGTTACGTTGTAACATTACAGAAACGTTGGTCTTGCCATATCTAATGACGTATTTTCTAACAGAATGTAACAGGAACGTATGCTATGATCATGATGGTTGTTGAGCGAGTAGCTACGACTGCTGCCGTGTTGCGTCGCAACAGCCGCCGAGCCGCCGCCGCCGCCGAAACTGAAGAAAAGTAACGAATAGACCATGAGTCCCTGGTTACTCCAGTAATCTATTTTTCGTTTTAGTTCGTATGTTTTGCGATCAACTGATCAACTTGGTCAACCCCAATGATCAACCACCCAGACCAACAATATTATTATTATTATTGTTCAGTTTGATTTGAGCCTGCTGTTGCCGTGGCGCATCTAACACTTTCAACTCCGCTGACGCATATACGCGTCAACAGAGTTTATTCCAATAGGCCGGTGACGCGTTAATTTACGCTATAATTAAATCAAATTTTTTTAATAAACTCTGAAACTAAGATAGACCATTGACAATGAACTATAAATTTAATGTTTTAGTTATTGTTTTTTCAGTTGTTTCTGAAATCACGGGCAGCGTTGAACGTACATGAAAATATATACTTTAAACGTATCCGTATTTTTTAATTTTAAACGGACGTGGCCCAATGTATAAGATTAGTAAACAATCGATCGATTAACAAGAATAGAGAAATAATATTTTTACGTATAAGTGCAGTGTGATAACAGTAGTTAGACAAAAACAACGGTTGATAAGTATAAATCGTACATTATGGTGTAATATTATAAATTATAATGGTGTATAATGTAGAGGATAACGAAGTATTGGTTTTACAATGATGTGTGTTGATGTCAAAACTCAACATTTTAACTGCAAATGCTTATAAGTTATAATAAAACCGTAGTAAAAACCTTAATATATTATACTTTTAAGCTTTTTGCCCCAGCAAACATTTTTTATCAATATTTATAGAAAAAAATTATTAAGAAATTATGTTTAATATATGATTACACAAGTAATACAAGACTCCTACTATATTGTTAAGATGACATTTGAAAAATATTAAAAATCCTTAGTCACAGTTTTTTTTTATAAGCATTTAAATTTCAAATCTTGACAAAATACGGAAAAATCACGAAAATTAGCATATTATTTTGAGTTGAAAATTCATAAAAATTTTACAAGATTATTTATGAGTTTGTTAATCTTTATCAAAAAAAAAAATGGCTTCAAGCACATTCAATTAAATTTTTATGACCGTCTGTAGTTCATATTTTTACAATATTTATTGATATTCACTCGATTTCTCATGTATAGCGATTTTGTTATTTTGTTGTTCTTCAAAAACGAATGACTGCAAATCCATAAAAATTTTACTGAATGTTTATATTTTCATTTTCTATACACTATAAAATTTTCAAAATATTTTAAATCTTTTTGAGCCGATTATGGACATTGTCAGTTTTCAATTTTTAGTTTTTTTTTCTATAAATATCAATAAAATTGTATTTGTTGGCCAAAAAGTGTGAAAATTGAATACAAGGATTCTGATATGTTGTTACAATAGAAGTTGAAAAATATTAAAAATACATTGACACAATTTTTTTTTATAAGCATTTCAATTTCAAATTTTGACAAAATGTATCAAATTTAAAATTTAATAATTATTTTGTAGTTAATAATCTATAAAATGTTCAACTTTTATAGCTAAGGATTGAAAATTTAAAACAAGGTTCCACGTAAATAGGTTATACATAAATTACTTTATTCACAATAATATCATCAAATATACTTGGTAATATCATAGGCTGACTGACCGTTTTCGCTCAGAATCGTTTTTCTTATACAATGATATTATATCATTGAATTCAAATTTAACACCATCCATTACAGTGGCCCACTTGTAACCTGCTGTACAGCAGAGCGACATCCACTTACCCACCTTTTTTATTATTCTTATTTTATTTTAATATAATAATTATTTTTATACTGAAATCTATACCACGGTCCTTACAAAACATACACTTTTGGTTTCATCTTATATTCATATTGTAACTTCCATGCGTGACGCTTAAAATAAATAAAACCAAATCGTTTTTTTCATGAAATATTGTTTTCTTAGAATAGTCTGGTTGTTCCATAAATCCTAGCCTGAATTACCTTTGCCATGATGGTGCGACCAATGAACACAGAGGCGTGACAACAATTAGTATGTGTGGTTCGTGCGGGATGCGCAATTTCAGTTTTGGGCGAAATGCGGTCCTCGCCTGAAATAGCTCACTTCCCGCCCTTGTCACACAATATACTATTATAATTCAATATATTAAATTATTTAAAAAAAACTCTACTGTTTGAATTTTTTTAGAATACCTAATAAATATATAATATGTATATATATAACTATGTATATATTTTACAGTGAAAAATCAAATTTTGTGAATCAAGTAAAATCATGCTTAGCGTTAAATATAAATACGTTAAGGACGCAGAAGCGTGAAATAAAAGAAGAAATACAGAAAAAATTTGAAGAGTAAGCATTTCACCTAATTCATAAAATGTAAACAATTTTAATATTTAAGTATGAAATAAGAAATATTGGCACCTATATATTATCATATTATCTAACTACTATAACCTAACCTGCGTAGGTAATCCAGTACTTAGTAGACATACCTAACCTTTTTTTTTTTTTTTTTTTTTTTTTCAGTTTTGAACCGACGGCGCCGCGGGAATTGCTTTCGCATTACTTCCGCGACGCCGCCATCGTTTATTGAATTTAAGAAATAACATTAACATTTAAATTTAATATTTTAACACCTTTTGTTTGGCCCTTAATGGGTGCACATTTAAACTATTTTACATAACATTTTATTAATAGAATTACATTGTTGGCTTAAGGCCCGCTGTTCGCTTTGGTTGACTTCTCGACCCGGCTTTTGCTGCCCGTCAGTCTTGAAGTCACGTTCATTATTCTTCTCGGCCCGGCTTGTTAGCCAGTCGGCCTCGAGTCTCGTGCCTAGCGAGTTCTCCTTCGATGTTCTGGAGTTCGCGTCCCTCCGGTGGTGGTTTGCCAGTTTTCCTTCTGTTTCCTCCGTTCGATTATCGTCGTGCTGCTCGGTGCGTTGGTTGACCGGTCTGCGGTTTCCTGAGGCGTTCTGACTAGCGGCCTTTCTCATCAATCGCGATCGCCCGGACGTGGACGAGTCGTACCGTGGGCGTCCTACTAGTGCCCCGGGGCACGCCTGCGGCTAAGGGGCCGCTGCGGGGCCGTTTCGGATGATGATACTGAGCCGCTTAGTTTACTAACCGCTGGGTCCCCGTCTAACCTTCCCGGTCTTCCGTGCATCGGGCCTTCGGTCTGTGTTCGGTGGTTGGAGGGCGATGTTGGCCCTCTCTGGTCGCTGTTGTTGACCCGCCGGTGTTCGGTTTTATACAGTTAGACATACCTAACCTATGTTATTACAAAATATATTTGAAAAAAATCTAGATAGGTACCCATATAAGCTCTGAGCAATTTTGAATTTTTACAACGAAGTATAGATTTTCAAATCTAAACTAAGATTTATATTCTGCCCTCAAAAAGTTATAAAGTGTACTTACCAATACGTAACAGTTGGTGGCTAGCCAAAATAACAACAGTATAGGCATTTTATAAAAATTATAATTTTTATACATATAATAGGTAGTACCTCCAATCCTCATAATTTCTAAATGTTTATAATTTCTTATTATTTTAGAAAAATAAATAGATTTTGATTTTCAAATGCGTTTTGGTGGTGAGGAAATGGGGGTATATCTCCTCAGAGGGTTTTTTTTTTAAAAAAATAACTGTAAATAAATATCACAGTTAAAAGATAAAACTGATAATAACTTACTACTATTACCACTTCTGATATCATTTGTAACTGCCTAAAACGTATATCTTCTTAATATAAACACAGAATAAATTAAAACTATAAATATTGTTAATAATTATTGTTTTTGTAAAATACACAATTTATAATAAGACCTGGGATTTCAATGCCCTAAAAAACCTAACAAAGAACATATTAAATATTATAGTACCTACCGGCTACCACAAAATATTTTCTAATAATCATGATACTAATAATAATAATACTAAAGACCTACCTACCTTTTTTAAAGCTAACAAATAACATAATGATTCAATATATCAATAATTGTCTTACAATTTTTAAATAAATGTTTGTAATTAAATTAGTTACTGTAGGTACTTATATTTGTATATTATACTTTAATGAATGATGAAATCCAATTAAATAATTAATTAATTGTTATGTATTTGTTAACGTAAATGATCCACAACTATATACTAATAATTACGATGAACTACCACGCTACTACGGGTATTATTTACACCGACGGGCTAAGTTATCACTGTAATTCTATGAATAAAAATATAATAATAAGTTATAATATTAATAATGATTAGGTATAGGTTAGGTTATATTGTCGTGTGTGGGATTGGTACCGAGTAAATTGTTTTATTTTTCTTTTATTAATGACGCGGTTACCCCAATAACATTTCCGTCTATAATATAGTTATAAAATATTTTCTGGGAATATGCAGTATAATAACTTACTATTATTATAAATTATAATTTACTAAAATATATTTAATATTTCGGGTTTTTTTTTTATATAATTAATTTTAAATGTGGTTTGGGAAAAAATTAACTCAACATGCCAATAAAATTAATTACCGAACTCGTTAAGTTACTGAATAACATGGGGAATAATGTAACTCGTAAGTTAGAAGTTACTTCTAAAAAAAAAGTAACTCGTTAATTAACCTAGTTAAAAGTAACTTAACTTTTTAAATTAACTTTAACTTATCAACTCGTTAATGCCCAGCCTTGGCAATGGCTCCAAAATTTCTGAATATATACGATAGAAAATTATCTATGCAACATCGTGCTTATATTTTATATAACATAAATACAATAAAAGTTATTTGCTTCTAAACACTTCATTTTTTTGTTTTTTTTTCATTTACTTAAAAAAAATGATTGGATATTGCTATTAAAAAAAATTACGCTATTGCACAGATAAAAATCTTTTTTACGTGTTGTGAAAATTTGGTAGCTCTACAACAAATATGGTGCGAGAAAAGTAGTACCACGCAAAACAGTTTTTGCTATGTTGTGCATTTGTAAGACGGACGCAAATGGGTGTGACGTCGTCTTAAGACAAAAATTAGTCTATAATACAAGGCTGGGCATTAACTATTTAAGTTAAAAAGTTAAAATAAAATTAACTTTTTAACTTAACTAGTTACTTTTGGCTTTTCATTAACTCAACTGTTAACTTCCTAAATTTCTTTCTTAATTAACGCGAAATTAACGAGTTAATTTTTCATTTTAAGAAGTAAGTTAAGTTAATTTATTTTGTTTATAATTGAATTATACTTCACTATTTCAGTCTGTTTTGTTTTCATGTCAAAAAATATGCATCGTAAATTGTTTAAAGTTATAAATGCATATCATTCGAATCTAAATTATATTGAAATACTGTATGAAGTATCTATATCCTATAGTTTAGTTTTGGGTTGGAAAAAAATTAAGTACGCTAGCGTTGTATAAACAAATTAACTTTTTTTTAACTTAATAAAAAGTTAACAAAAAGTGTGTATTAACTTTTAACTAATTTACCAAGTTATTAAATGCAGGGGCAAATGCCACCCTTGCCTCACCACTAAATTACGCCACTGGTTATAGCCAATAGACAGGTTGTACACCAGAACGTCCTTCAGGGAAAAATATAAGGAAAACGGAAATACCTATTTACGCAAAACTAGTTTTCTAAATAATCGATTTTTTTAGGTATTTAGTGTAACTCTAAAAAACCGTATCTAAGATAAATTAAAATTTCACTACCACTTTCAAAATATTTGGACTCTTTTTAGCTATTTATAGGCAGAAGAAAATTTCGATTTTTATTAGTTTTTTTTTAAAATTATTGTCCATAAAAATAATTTTGCTTGACCAAGAACTTAAAAATCTTATACAAGATTTCTTATAAGTGGTTTTTAGTGGAAATTAAAACAAAAGTTGAACGTAAATCAATAATATTTTTTTATGAGAGACATTGGACCTATACGTACTACCTAATCACCCGTAAATTAACAAATTCTCATGGGACTTTTCTTATTTTATTGTATTCACTATTCAAAAACTAATAACCGTAGGTACCTACTTGAAATGTTCACCAAACTTTTTTATTTTATTATTTTCTATATACATGAAAATTTAAAATTTAAAATTAAAATTAACTATTTATAGAAATATTCATTTTTTAAAGTATGTTTTCAATAGTTATCAATACATTATACATTTCTAAATTTACTTATTTAGACAGTAGAAACCCCCCTACTGTTCAGCAAATTAGTACCCGCTTGGAAACTTGCTAACTTTTTTATATATAATATAAACGCGAGGGGCACTACCTTGTGATTTATCTAAAAATTACAAATATAAAGCCCCCCACACAATGAAAATTCCTTTCTACGCCACTGGCCATAAGATTATTGAACTAATTTATTATTTACGAACAATGAAATTTATGTATAGGTAGTAGGTACTTACCTACCTACAGATAAACTTTAAGATTGTATGAAGTTATTGAAAATGTAGCAAGGGTGAGATAAAATTGATTGATGGTCAAAGGTGAATGTATGGTAAATAAACAAATTTTCAGTGTAACTATAGTGTCATATTCGGTGGGTACCTACCTACATTTAGTAAAAATCTAATCTGCCAACATATATTTTTTAAAACAAATTGTCAACATTAATGCCTCGGAAAGTCGAACACATAGAACGCGGTCTGTCGCGGCGGACTGTGATATCGTATATAATATATTAATAATCATATATAATATTATTATAATCATATACATATATGATTATCGCGACGGCCAAGGTCAAATTCTGTAGGTATTTAATTACAACCGTATCGCAGACCGTCGCGGTCGTGATAAGACCGCGCTCTGTGTGCTCGGGTCTTTATAATAAGGGATAAAATAAGGATGTTGGAAGCTTGAAAATATTTGAAATTTGGAACTAAATTGATATCTAAACAAAATATGTACCTACGTTATAATATAATTATTATATACCTATTACCTATTACAATACTCTTATTAGTTATTAATTTATATTACTAAAAATGATAGAAATTATAACAAAGTTGTTATGTGACAAACTATACGTGTTTCGTGTGTTATTATCGGTAATTACATAATATTCAAAAACAAACAATAATTAAAACTTCAATCGGTATAATTATTTTCCCATCACCTATACCTGTCCTATACCTAAGTTTATTTGTAAATTTTAATTAACAAACGTCACGTAACGTAATTATTACGAGCTTCGAGCACCCCACCATTGTCGGGTCGTAATCGCGATAGCCGACGTTTGTTTTGTTATTTTTTCTCTCCTCTCTGTAGCCAAACACACACAGAACCACCCAAGGTTTATAGATAATAGATTATTATCTATAAACCTTGAGAACCACCAACACGTTTTTTGTGTTGCGTACGTTTTTCTTTCGTCTCTTTAATATTGTTTTCTCGTGAAGTTAGCACAAAAAAATGGAGTAGTCACTCGGAAACACTTTCCCGTGGCGGTGAATGCTGCCGGGCAAGCTAAGGTGGTCGGTCACGACAGACATCCCGAATCCATTACAAACAACAACAACAAATTAAAAAGGTAACCAAAATAATTATATTTTCTGCCCATATGGCACCATCTATTTTGTCATGGCTGGACGTTAAAAAAAGCGAAACGTCGCAAAGTAATAAGTATTGTGGTGAGCCATCACCACAGTACTCCCTCTCTGCGGTTGACGACACCGACTCGCGTCCGTCATGTCGCGGCGTGCCGGGCCCGGGCTCGCTCTGGTAAGTGGTAACGACTAACGACTCCCGACGTGTACAGACGTACCGCTCCCAATTCAATCACTAGTCCTGAGCCTCCGGGCGGCACGATAGTCGATGAAACGAACGATATTCGACACAGCGACGACGCCATAGCGCCCATCTCGAACGCCCGTGGCCTGTGCTCTTTTTTGTCTTCCGACAACCGGCAACGAGACAAAACGTCGTACTTCCCTTCCGCCGACATTGATCGGCCTCGGAGACAACATAACATCGTCGTTATCACTGCAGCACAACCAGCCCTCTTCATAAAAATCATCACGTTCACTAAACTTCTTTCGGCTCAATAAACTACAAACATCTTAATTAAAATGCAATGTGTTACCTTCTTCACTCATCGACCTATCTATCATCCGAGTAGGTAACACGCAAATCGTTGGCTACGAGGAAATCCACACGAAGTCAACAACAACAAACATATATTTCCTCGTACGCATAGACCTATAAACTAATGGACAGCGCATTCCACTCCTCCCTGCCATCAATGCACGGTAATCATATAAGAGAAAGAAAGAAGAAAGAACGAAGAGAGAAAGAACATAAAGGGGGCAATCATTGACGTATGAAACTAATACTAAATTTCGCCCACGTTCTCTTTTCTCTTTTACTCTATATCGTACCCCAGACCTCTCTCTCTAAGCGCTGTCCATTAGTTTATAGGTCTAATAAACCTATATGCTCGTACGCCACAGTATTATTATATTCTTTATCAATTCGATTAAAAATATTTCTTTTATTTATCAAATCATCTTATCAATAAATTATCAACACGCAAAATGATAGTGATGCTAAGAAATAATATCAAAAAATACATTTTAAAGAGATTTGACAATTTATACAAGTTAAAACATCGATGACGAGTAGGTAGGTAATGAATGACGTGTTTCTTTGTATTTTAAGGCCCCATCGTTCCGGCTTCATTAAACATTTTAAACAATGTTTGCTAATCAAATAGTAGTTAAAACAGTAAAAATGTTAAATATTTTAATTTTAAACAAATATGATTCTATACTGTATGTCTGTATTGCCAAATCTTTATATTATGGTAAAATACGATATATACATTAAATTATGTCTTGTAGTGTTATTTATTAATAAATATATATTATATTAAACATAAATAAACTGATTATTCTGTTTAAGGTGCCAGTATAGCAAACGTCACAATATTAGCCAAATTGATAACATTTAAAAAACACTAAATGTTTACCTAAATCAAGAAAAAAACGCTTGCCAAGTCAGGGATCGGCATGTAAAATTTTTAATTTTTAATTTTTAAAAATTTATTTATTGATATCACCCCCAAACGGTATAACAATTTGAATCCAGAAAAATGTCTGTGTGAATGGTCTCCCAAAAAATCATTTTCATTTAGTGAGATAGATCTCCGAAACCGGAGAGTGGATTTCATTGTTTGGGATCTTGTTGGATTCACATTGGTTAGGAGAACTGCTGTAAAGATTTTCAGAACTTTATCTTTAATAGTTAATTCACTACAGAATTCTACAGAACATTAATAAAAAGTTAAAACAAATTTTATTGGGCGTTTTTTGATGTTTTTCAGCTTTACAGCGTTGTAGTGAAATAACGATTGGAGATAAAGTTCTGAAAATCTTCACTGCACTTCTCCTAGCCAATGTGAATCTAACAAGACCGCAAAACAACAAAATCCGTTCACCAGTTTCGGAAATCTAGCAAAAAATAACTTTTTTTTATCTGTAAAAAATTTAATAATTATTAAAAAAATGTTCAATTCTACATTTAGTATTTACTTGATGATCCCTTTTTAATGATTTATGAACCAACTTTCTACCTATCATAGTTTAGGAGAAAAGTTAAAAAAATAGAAATTTTGGGACTGTTCACACCGACGTTTTTATGATTTCAAGTGGTTACACCGCTTGGGTGTGATATCAAATCCCTCTCATTAATATTTTATATTAAAGCTAGCTAAATTACCTTCCTACTCATCATTACTGAGTTACATTTTTATTATTTTCCTATTTGACACAAATTCTTGAAGATTTCAAAATTCAGACTTTTTTCGTTTCAATTACCATACTTACTTGATTAAAAATCAAGAAAGTAAAAATATTTAATTTGGATTCAAAATACAATAGAAAATATAAACATACATGGTTTATGGTTTAAAAATAATTAGATGCCACTGTTAAAGATTAATAATATAAATGCAGGAATAGTTAAGAATTATAAGTTATATTAAGTAAATTAAACACATTATAATTTCACATTAGATTTTAAAATTTTACAAACAAACGATTGTAAAAATATTTTACTCACCACAACAATTTTAAAAGTTATTTAAACAGTAGAATTCTATAATATAACTTTAATTTTAATTTTTTTAGTTCTTTACTGCAATCATTGATTTTATAATACACAGATAAAAGCTATCTTATTGTTAACATTGTAAGCTAGTAAGCTACTAATTGCTGTCAGCCGCTAGGTTTGTTATATCCGTTTGCATTAAGTGCAATTTAACAGATAAAGCCAACCTAGCGACTGTCAGCAATTAATAGCTTTCAATATTAACAATATGATGGCGTATATGTACGTCGTTATAAATTTAATGCTGCAATGCTAAAAGAATTATGCCATAATAATTTGCACATATTATATAATGATGATTTGTAATGTTATAAATTATTGTATAATCCATTATAATTTAAGAATCTGTTTATTTTAAGGTGTCAATGTAGAATGCAAAACAACCTTGTACTGTAATAAGCTTCCAAACCATTAAAAACAGTTAAATGAAAATTCTAAAAAAAAATGTTGGACTCAAATACCAAAGTATATTGAAGCATGCAATATACTTGTAATGGAACAAATTGTCTCAATTAAATGTTTATGTAAGTATTTCATAAGTGTTAGAAAAGGATTTATTGTTCGCAGTTTGTATCTAATAAAATATTTTATCTGGTCGATTTTAATAAACTACATACTAAAGAGGAATATGATTATTTTTCTACTTTTTGTTATATTTTTATTTTTGAAGATAAGCTGGTTCTTATTCAAATAACTTATAATAGTTTTTTTTTAACATAAATATGTTTTTGGGCTGGATACACGGTAAAATGTTAATAAATGATTTAAAAAAATACAAGTGGTAGGTAACGTAACATTAATTTGAACTGTATTGGGAAGACAAATTAACACTGGGAGCGCTGTCGACGCATATCGTACTGATGGTTAGACGGGTACTGGTTAACCTAACCTACGTGGAGTCGGGAGATTGTATGTATTTTCCCTACATTTCGCATATGTTTTGCTATAAGTGAAGTGTATTTGAATGTATTTGATAATATTAGTAGAAATTGTACTTACCAACGTTTACAGTTAACTATAAAAGCGTATAAAGTTTTGATACCAGAATTAATTTATTATAAAAAGTCAAATAACCAATATAAAACTATATCTATACATCCCGAATTGGAAGGTACAAATTGTTTCAACCAGAGCGCGTTTTGTTGATCTGTTTCCCCAATACCTGATATATTTTATACTACAAAATAAAGTCCAAATTCAGGTTAATGTATTAAGACAGATATTAAATAATTGCATGATGGTCATTGGTCAGTCTCTAAAGAGTCTTAACATAGGTACTAAGATTTTCCTTATGAATCTCCATTTAGTTAAAGTATATTATTTAATTTAATAGTTATATATATTTTTCAATTTTTGTTTACTTTAGGAAGTGTAGTTCTTAGCCCTAATACTAAACTCAATAAATGTATTGTAACGGATATTAATGTTATGCCAACATGTTCCCACACATCTCAAATAAAAAGTAAGCAATTAATATATTTTGTTAAAAATATTTATAATTTAATTTAATTTGACTTAATGAGTAATAAATTTAAAATTTAACTTAATTAGTTAAAATATATATTTTAAATGTAGTCCTGCATTGAATAAATTATTCAATTGAGTAGATGAGATATATGGGGATTTGTAGTTGTATAATTCAGGTAAATAATCATCCCTGCTATCTGAAGTTATACAGCTTTATAAAAAATAAAATTTCAAAATACTCATAAATAAGGGTAATGCTCTGTGGTAGAAGGTTTTTAATTTCCCCCACACCATAAAACCAAGTCAAATACTCCACTGAGTTATAAACAATTTTATCTTTGAGCCATTAGTAAAGGGAACATGTGATAACAATATTATTAGGTACTTCTATATATTTTATTTAATATATTTAGAGTTGAATTTATTATGAAAAGAAAAACTGCCAAAAATTAGGTAGGTATTATAAATGATAAGTATCATAAACATTCATAACAGAACAATAGTCAAATTTGATTTTTTTTTAACTTTTACATTTTTAATTAATTATTATGTACTTTAAATAATCTCTAATAAACAAATTTATTATAGGTAGTTTTAATGCTTAGTTAAATGTATACACTATTTTGAAATAATTTTAATTTTAAATGTTTATAGATTATTTATTGATATAAAGATGATCATAATAAATTATTATATTATTACAAATTATAAATTAGTTTAAATATGGATGTATAATAAAATCCGCACAGTCATTCTGTTAATACCGTAATTTAATTTTTACCTTTGATAAACATACACTAGGTGATTATTTTATTATGAACCAAGTGCATAAAAAGTTTGAAAGTTGAGATGAGCGGTGTATTGGACCAACATTTTGTGGGGTAACCTCGTTCTACTCCAGCCGGCTCTTCTAAAATTAAAATACCTGTTACCCATAACTCATAATCTACTCGTCCTAAAATCGATTTTGTGTATCCAAATACTTAGAAAAATATTCTGCTTTGGAATATGAAAATAAAACTGTATGTTGTCATAGTTAAAAATTATTTTATTTTCAAAAACATTTATATTTTTTAAAATAAAGAGTGTTTAATGATAAAAGAATCACCCGGTTTAATATTTAATTGTGTATGTTTAATTATAAATGTATTTATTTTTGTTCTTAAAGATTCATGTTCATGAAATTTTTTTATAATATAGGATAATTTTTGTAATTTTTATAATAAATTGTGTAATTTTTATTAAGATTTGTTTTTCAATGAATATTTTTACATTTCTAATTATATTCTTTGTTGTGATTTCATTTAATGCGTAAAGGTGCAGTTTATTTATTTTCAGTTTCATGCCAGAGACAGAATGACAGAAACAATTAAATTTTTTTAAATTTTTTTTTAATTGTGGTTTTCACATTTTTATTACCTATTAAACGATATGGTTTTTATTTGTAAATTATAAAATAAAATTATTTGAAACATGGTTTAAGTGGCCCGGATCTTATTTTTAAGTAAATCACTTATGAGTCAACTACATTGTGATACTTACCTTTTATAACTAGGTTCGTCTTGCACTACAGTTCTATTATAGCCCAGACACCAAATGTTTGACTAAAAATATCAGTCATAATTGTATCAATATAATATAAATACTCGCAAATATAAGTATATTATATATTTCCCAAGCATGATATTGAAATTAATCAAATTATCTTTTGCGTTTTTTGTTGAATTAATTAAATGCATTTTAAATTTAAATTTAATAATTTATTATAAAAATAATGTTTAAATCACATCATACTTTATAAGTTAGGTATAACATAATAAATTTTATAGAATGTAACAGCAAAACCTGACAAATGAAATAACTTTTGTTCTAATCAATAATTTAACATTTTTTTTTTTTTATATTTTAGACTTATGTGCTACAAGTATGTAGGTAGGTATCTAGAGCATGACATTATTTATATATATATATTTAAACTGACAATTTTAAATTAGAAATTGTATATATTTTGTATTAAACTGTTTTTGGAAAAATTCAAAATAACCAATTTATTTGTAAATCTTATTTTTAGATAAGTGACTGTTTACTTTGGAGTTTTGGATTACTAAATGAACATTAAACAGTCTACAGTCAATATGAGAATTTGACTACACTGTCATTCGGACAGTTTATGGTATACGAATCCCGTGCCACACAGTTGTCTGAAACAAAAATTTACACGGCAAAGCCCCTAAATTTTATATTATATATTGATACATGGGGCCAAGGTTATTCAATTAACAATACTTCCTATACCTTGGTAAATTATTACATTTAATAATAACTTAGCTTATTAAAGTTTTTATAAATTCATCATGTTAGGAAAACTTTCCGAAGAAGCACAAGAAGCGAGGAATAAAGACTACAATAATATAAGGGAACACCACACAAGGAAAAACTCTAGACTAAATACTAATGAAGATTTGCTTCATACGCTTTTAGTCTCATCTGACCCTTATATCTCTTCAATAAGAAATATATATAATAAGATATAGGCAATTTTTCGGGAGATGTAAAATCTCTATTAGTAATACCTCAGCCTTCCAAAGATTATAATCTAAACCAATCATTTTCAGATATGGAATTAAGCGACTAAAAAATAAACTGAATTCTGGTGTAAAGTTGATTAATTACTATTATGATAAGGATAACCAAGTTTTGTTTAAAGTAACTAATTTCTGTGAATTATATCCATAACCAGATGCAAACCAAAATTATATTTTTGAATAGATGAGAACTTTCTTTACGTGCTATGTGCATTGTATAGATAATTATATATGTACATAAATAAATGTAAACCTGCTTTATAAATGGCGGCTGATTTCAACATTGGTGTACCATAAGTGTAGCAAGAGTAGATAACTAATGAGTAGATAAGCATATAGTTTTTTTGTAAGTTTTTTGTATTATGTTTGTTCGAGCGTAGCGATAAATTTTTTTTTTGTTATTTACTTGTAAAAAAAGGCATGTATAGGTATTGAATTAGGGGCGTCATATTTATGTTTGCTCCCCCATACATAGTCCCTTGAGCTCGTACCTACTTACTTATTTCGGCACTTAAATGTTGATAACATTTTAGAACGGTCCTTTCTAATTTATTGATGGTAGTCAACACAGTACTGTTTGTTTAGCGGGGGACACGGGTTCTGTCTGTATACAGACCAAAAGGACACAACGTCACCATATTCCCGTCCTCGTTGGGCGATTAGTTCGTGGAGTTATTGTGTATAATTAAATATTATATATTATAATAAATAACGCTTAATATATAGGTGTACTAGTATACTACATTATACATTTATACATATTATAGCATTACATTACTACAGTATTACATGATTAGCAGTGGTTCCTAACAATACCTACCATGTTTATAAGATTGGAATATAGTTATAATTATGAATTTATGAGATCTGGCGTATATAGGGGGTGATCCTAGTGGACTGCAGCCCCCCCCCCTCGAAATTACAGTCTTTTTAAATAGAACAACAATATATTTCTAAGTAATAGATCACTTGCTAGTTTCTATCTACTATAGCCTACCACAAAAATTATTTCTATATGCGCCACTGTATAGATAAATAGACAGGTGCGGACTGGTAAAATAGGGCATGGGATGCTACACAATTTAAAGGGCAAATAACAAAAATTGTTGGGGCAAATTTAAAACATAGATTATCTGATTATAATTATAAAATATTAATGTATTTTATTTTGTTTTAAAAATATATTGAATATACGTTAAAAACGTAAATAAGTACCAAGTTACAGCAAACTTTCAATCAAAATTGTACAATATTATAGATTACTAATAAATTATTATTAATAATTATTGGTACTTATTTACCAAATATGTAAAAATATGTATTTATACCAAAATATGTAAAATAAATTTGGGTTTATTTTAATTAGAATGATCTTAATCGTACACATTTTTTATCAGATTAAAAATATCTCATTTCAATAAAAATATGTATTTACAATAAAATCCGTTCCCTACTAATAATCGTAAGTTGGTAACGATCTGCTGTTCATTGTGTCTAGAGTCTTTAAATTTATAATATTTTGAGATTTCGATGAGTTTTGTCAACATATGAACTTTAAATGCTTATAAAAAAAATAATGACTACATATATGATATATCTTTAATATTTTTAGGCGGGTAGCGGCTCTAAACCATTGGATTTTTCATGCATTTAGACCTGTATGAGTTGACAAAAGTAAATATACTTCTAGTATTCCAGTTTTAATTTTGAATACTGATTTGAATATAATGTTAGCCTCTTTTCTATTTTGTAGGAAAAACTCTTTAGTTTTTTGTCTCATTAGCCCTTTAAAGTATCTACATATATAGATATTCATTTTGATAAGTTAAGAAGGTAATTTCGTTTGGAACTGCAGTACATAAAGTTTTAAAAATATCGTAAATCTATCTCCTATACCAAACATAAAAATTAGAGCTAATGAATTGAATTTTTTTTTCAAAATTAAAATTAGACTAAAACTTATATGTTAATTTTTCGCCAGCTTATTGGCATTATTCATTGTTGCGTACTCACGTAAATACAAAAATATTTTTGATTACATGTGCGTACGTGTGCTATATAATGTTGTCGCCTCGTCTACCCGCAACTGGGTAAAGAATCCACACTCATAATAATAATTAATAATAATTTACGAGTTTATACGACTAACACAGCGACCACGGCCCACGGATAACGAGCTGTCTAAAGTTTGCCCCTTATACAATAGTCACTAGGATTAGACGCAGCTCTAAACAATTTAATTTTTCATGCATTTATACCTATATAAGCTGGTGAAAAATAATCATACTGATACTTTTAGTAGTTCAATTTTAATTTTCAATACTAATTTCAACCCTTTAGGTTCTTTTCTATATTTTGTAGGAAAAACTTTTTCATTTTTTTGTTTTATTAGCACTTTAAAGACATTAAAGTACAAGTTAATTTTGAGAAATTGAATAAAGTAATTTGGAACCGTAATACGTTAACTATCCAAAACGTCCAAAATCTGTTTCCTATAAATCACAGAAAAGAGGCTGACAAATTCAAATATTTTTCCAAAATTGAAATTGAATCACTAGAAGTATGTTAATTTTTCCCCAGCTTATTAGCATTATTGCGCGACTTCTGCACGCGCGTACGTGTATGGAACATGGTCGTGGCCGTTTGCTCGCAGCCGGCAGATATGAAATCTATTGTTATCGACTTCGAATTTCTTCGATTTAATAATTTTATATTTTACACATATAGAACCGAACTCACACTAATAATCATTTACGACTAACACAAATATTACAGGCGGCGAAGACAAGATTATAAATTGCTTAAATTGTTCTCCTTAAATAATAACTTCTAAGAGGTGCCTTAACGTATCATAATTTTATTTTTGTTAGAGTCTCACCAAAAGTTATTAGGTAATATAAACGAGGTCCTTACGATCGAAAAAAAATCGTTCAGTAGTCCGGTATAAATCAGATATCAGCTATTGAAGTAAAGTAGGACAAAATTATATGGTCAAAGGCCCCACAACAATTGGCGTAATTTTCAAGATACATAAAACATACTATAGACACAAACTTAGGTTTTTATTTTTTGGGGTTGGTATGATAACAAAATATTTAATATAGATTTATTTATAAGAAGCGTATTGACGTAGACTGCAATTATTATCATACGAAATACCTCCTCTCTCACGACACCCAAAATTATTGATTTATAATATTATTTATATTTATAATATATATGTATGTGATATTTATTTCTTTTGGAGTTTTCTTTATACATGAGCGTCATGGTTCTTTGCTTAATTGTTAATATTTTTTAATATTTTTGTAGTGTGCAGCGTGTAACGATTTATTATTTTGTCAGTATATTATAATATATGTTACTTTTTACGCCAAATAATTTATATAGATATTATTTATTACCTAATTATTATTATTATTACGAGTTATAAGATATGACAAATTACATGTACATAGTACTTTATACGAGTAGACGCTTGTAAATTTGTGGCTACTACATTTCAAAGCATATACCTAATTAATCATTCAATTTTTTTTTGTTATTTTTACCAATATATAAAAGTGTAACGTTGGACGATTCCGATAACATCACGTTTATCTTCACTGTCACTCGTATATCGTTTAATGTTTGTTTATATTAGATACAACTGATTTTGAAAAAGCAACGATGAACTCTATTTCAATTGAATTTGGACCACTTTACCAAATTTTTGGCAATTCATTATTAAGTTTGAAAATGATATTTTATGTTTTAGTTGCCACCTCAATTGTAATACTTTTCACAAATCTACCAATTTATTAGGGTGGGGGGGGTAGGTATGTATTATAATATTATATTCTACAGCCCGCATTGAACTACGAATTTTTTATTTATTTCAAATAATGATATAAAACTGTTTTTAAAAAAATCTTGAAATTGTCTTTTTTTAGACCTATTTTAAAGTTTGAGATTAAAATATTGAACAACTAAGGAGTTCAATGTGGGCTTTAGTAGTTAAGTTGATACCGATACGATTTCTTATCTTTTTTTTCAGACGAATATGAAAACAAATTATCATTTAGATTATATTATATGGATTTGTTTGTAACATTATCCTATTGTTTTGGATAATATATAATTACGAGTTTTCAATAACTACAAAAATATAACCCATTATTTATTTTTCTGCGTGTATGTTCTAGCCATGGGTTTGAAGCGATTATTTTGACAAATCCATAATATGCTTTTTCACATTATGGTCAATAGTGACTTATTATTAAGTTTTGACATCCACTCCCATTTATTACAAGAAAGTCGTCTTGGAAGTTTTATGATCTTAATTATCTGGGTCGTTAACTGTACTAAACATACGTATAATATTGTATATAACAGAATTACATTTTAAATCAGCGCCTATATATAATAATAATATCTTACGCCACTAAGTCAGCTGAATATAGGTACTTTAACCACATGTTGTATTATATACTCTGTTAATGAAATAATAATAGGTATAATAATAAATAACAGTTATGTGAGAAATCCAACAACAACAAATTGACACTGAATAAGTATCGTATTGCATAATAATAATATGATTTATTTCAAACACGGGTCAATGACACCTAAGTTATGTACGTAACATTTTATAATATAGTCACACTACGATAGCGACGAAGATGATACTATTATATTAAAATATAAACAACTGTGAATGTGAATAAATGCAATAAAAGAATTTGTGCAGTTCAAGCATTATATAACTAAGGCTCGGAAGTTAATGACCTTAGGAACATTAAAAAATTACCTAAAAAAAATTTTTTAATCGGCAATTTAAGGATTTTATTCTCAAGTCGGCAAACATAATAATTTCTACGTTTCTTTTTTAAAATAATTTAAACAATATTATTGTTTTATTTCATTATTATTAATTGCCGTATGGTCAGGGCCGGCTCTAAACAAAATGGGTTCAAAGGCAAAATCAAAATTTGCCGCCCTTTCGTTTTTATCTCTCTATTTACCTCTTGTCTCCTTAACCATAACCTCAAACATATTCACGTCGACTCCGATTTTAAGTTACAGTATACCTTACACGTTATAGTAATAATTTATAAAATTCACAAAAAAAAATGTTTTCATTCTATTATGGACAATTAATTAATATATTAAAGAATAAGAATTTTTATCTTTTTGACTGACTAGAACCACTTTAAGAGAATATCAAATGTATCGCTTTTTCAGACTAATAGACCTATTTTAATTTTTGAAATAGATTAAGGTACAATAATGTATAGTATACATTATTGTATACAATAATACAAACATCTTATTAGTATTAAAGATCATAATCTTTGTACTTACTAATAAATCAGCATCGCTTATAAAATTAAGATTAACTAGATTTAATTTAATTAAAGCATATTATTATGAATATACCTACTCTACGTATGATTTTTATACAGACATACAGTGAACAGTTTACAATAAAATTGGTAAGATCGAATAACTTTAATAATATTCACGCTAAATGCTAATAATATATGCTTATTATAACAATTATTATCAAAATTATTAATTACGTAATTTATTAATATACTAATAATATAGGTACAATTTGCTATACAAAAATATACATACAAATCATACAATGTGCTATAACATGGATACGATACCTGTAAGTGTTCAGCCACTGTTGTCTGTAATTAACTGTAAAAATATTGCAGGAGGTTACGACAAAGCGACAGATGAAAAACAAATAATATTATTATTATGAAAATATCAAAAATCGGGCTTCTTACGATTGTCCAAAAAATTCTCCTCTACAATTTTTGTAATTGGTATTTATATTGTAAACGTATTACTGGAATCACAAAACCATGTTTTAATGCCATATTTTGTCTACTAGTGCGCCCTGCTAGTATTATCAGCGCATAACCCGTGTTGCCACGCCAAAATTAAACAATATAATAAATAATAATAATATATATAATATATAAACTGGTCACCACCCGGTCACAGTCTTATTTTGAACAGAGTACAGTATATTATTGTCATAGAATAATTATTCTATCATATTATATTATAGTATGTCATTGTTATCGAAGATCGACGACCGCGACGTCGTCATTTCAGGGGAAAATTAAATTGTAATATACGTTATCTTAAGTTTAATTTTCGTGTATTATACATTTGTACTTTTACATAAACCATCCCAACCAAAACTAAATTTAGTTAATTGCCGGATATCAGCTATTATTTTTAAAATAGTAAAAATGTAATAAATTCTTTTTTGCTCATCGGTGTTTCAAAAACGGTTTTCGATTTTTGCGTTATCCTAAATCCCACCAAGGAAATGCCGCCTCTTACATATTGCCTCTTACATATAGGCCTGTGTTGCCTGTGCCTTCTGCAGGGCCTGCGTATGGTACTATCACTATGGTAAGTATATGTGATTATCGTAATATTACTAAATGTACCTATTATCATTGATTATAAATTATAATCAACAGTATTATTCACTATAAATTATAATTGTGTAAACGAAGAAAAACATAGCAATAGGAATGAAGGAACAGAGAATACGGCGAATTTCATTACACAATGTATGGCCATTTTCGGTTTTTACTTTTTAGCGGTTTTTCGTAATTTGTCGGTGGTTTTCCCGTGGCATTAAATAACTATTGAGAAAATCAAAAAATGACCTCCCTAATAAATACCATCTTCATCCAATTTGCTAAACGATAAGGTAGGTACTATATATATTGAAATCGAAGCACTTCTTCTGGTAGAAATTTTGTATACATGATAAAAAAAAAAAAAATAAACACCATTATAAAACCACTAGCTTCATCGCTTCGCTCAGAATCTAATAGTTAATACAGTTACGTTATAACATAACTTTTATAAAAATATTTCTTAAAATACATTACTTCATTCATAGTTGACCTTAGATAACTTTTCAACCTTTTTAAGATTAGGAATTTAAAAAACATTTATTAATAAATGTAGATTATATATGAAATTTTTAAATTTATTTGCTAAATAACAAATATTACGTCATTTTTAAAACTAGAAGATATTATTATAGGTGTCATCATATTTTTAACCGACTGCAGTCTGCATATTATATTATTATAAAATCCCTTGTAATATTAAATATAGTATAATTTATTGCGGCGTTAGCAGTATATTGTGTTCGGTAGCATTTTACCGCTGCCTCGGTGCAATTACTGACATTTACCGTCAAGACAATATAATTTTACCACCACTGCTACTATGTGTGATAGGTACCTACTGCTGCTGGAGCTGGAGTATAATTTTAAATACATATAATATATGGATTTAATACCAAGTATGTAACTATATGCCATATATACCTAGTATGTCGTATAATATATTGATTATTGCCCTCGAAAATATCTTATCAAATATTATACTAAAACAACAATAATTATTCAAATTATCGTATGGAAGCGTGTTTTTAGAGTTCATGATGCAAATAAGCTGATACAGTAATTTGTAAAAAATCATTGTTTAAGTAGATCAACCTAAAAAATGCATAGCACACCATATTAAACATTGAATGTATGATACATACATCGAGGATGATCAAAAATAGGTGTTGGTCGCCGGTCGGAGGGTCGCGGTCCGGGGACGTTGAGGACTACTGAGAATTGCCGGCGATTTTGTGTAAAATATTATTGTGTTAGACATTAGTTTTTATTCCCTTGACACTTTTCCTTTTACAAACTTCCCTGTGTAACATTTTGTGTGTGAGTGTACACACGTCACACACAATACTTACAGTAGGTAATTGACTGTATCTGTGCAGTGTAGCTAATAGTGCGTATGAGAGCATGCCACATGGTAATTAGTAATTATACGTTTATATTGGTATGTGTGTATCGTGTATGTGTGTGTATAGAAAGTGAGTATCGGAGTGTGCGTGACGAAAGAATCGAAATCTGCAAAGTACGTATACGCCAAAAGTGCCTAGTGAGCGACGTTGGGCGAAAAATCACGACCTCGGATTATAATATTATAATATATACGTGATACTGTATAGCATTGATTATAATTACTATGGTAAATATTTATAATCTGCAATACCTGGTGATAGTCTATCACACTATCCGATTATTCGACTAATCGCCGCGTGTATTCGTTAAATACGCGAGTCGTGGCAAGGGATTGCTAAATTGACACTGTTCTGAATGAAGTAAACAAATATAAAAAATTAGGATCTTTCATTATCCTAAACACAGTTAAAATATTTCAAATAAGTATAAGTAATTAAAAATAAACACTTTTAAATAACACTTATTTTTTTTGGTATTCGGAAAAAAAACCACGGCTATAGGAAAATAAAGCCACAGGAATAAAATTATCTTCAATTAATTTTTTGTTCCCTATTAGTTGATCTTAATGTCATATTATTATATCTACTAAGTCGGTACTGATGTATTTTAGATCCTGAGCGATGAATGTATTGATTTTACAATGATGTGTGTTTTTTTAAATTAATTAATTAATTTTTATTTTTGTGTCTAACATCACTGTTTGGGGCAGTAAAACTGCTTCGATTTTCTTCAACAGTATCTTTTAGCATTTCTATACATAATAATTTTCAAAATATTTTGATCTATTTACGGACATTTTCAACTATCAATTTTTTTAGTTTTTTTCTATGAATGTCAATAAAATTTGATTTGTTGGGTAAAAACGCTTGAAAATGTAATACAAGGCTCTTAATATATTGTTACAATAACATTTGAAAAATATGCAACATTGGATATTCACTTGGTTTTTCTTGTAGCGATTTTCTTATTTTGTTGTAACTCAAAAACGAATAACAATAGACAATTGAGATTTATATCATATGTTTATTTTGATATGTTTATGGACAATTTCAAATTTCAATTTTTTTAGTTTTTTTTTCTATGAATTTCAATAAAATGTTATTCGTTGGGTCAAAAAGCATTAAAATCAATACAAGACTCCTGATATATTGTCACATTAGTAGGTAGTTGAATAATATTATAAATACATAAGTACAATTTTTTTTTATAAGCATTTAAAGTTTGATTTTTGACAACATTTATCAAGTTTAAAATTTAAAATTGGTTTTGTAGTCAAAAATTTATAAAATTTTCAACTTTTATAGTTAATAGGAATAAGGATTGAAGATTTAAAACAAGGTTCCACTACGTAAGTATAGGTTATTCTGTAACTTAAAAAGCTCAAAAATATAAAAGCACATTTTTTTTTTATAGTTATTTTATGTTCAAGTGTGGAAGAAATTACACATTATAACCAAGAGTAACGATTTCAGTTATTTTAATATATTAATTCAACTTACTATTAATAATAAGTAAGAGGTTACAATATGAATATAATATAAAATATCCACACTGACAAACCGTCTCCACTCACCATTCAGAATCGTTTTTCAATCGTATACAATGATATTATATCATTGAATTTAAATTTAATACCATTCAGTGACTTACTTGTAACTTACAATGTAACAGAGCAACATCCACTTACCCATCTTTTTTTTCTATATAATTAATTAATAAAATATCTAAGTATAATAAGTAGTATAATACATTTGTTGGAATTATAGGTAAAAGCTAAAATGGATAGTTATGCAATTTTTTACTTAGGTAAATAGGTATCTACAATATTTTTATTTTTAATAAAAGTACTATTGTCTATTTTTTTTATAATGTTGTTTATATTTCAAAGGAATTTCAAAAGTTTGAATCATTATTATATACATTTATATAAATATATTAATTGATTGATGAAAAACAATTTTTGGTGTAGGTACTTACCAATTGTTATTAAATAATATGATAAAAAGTACCAAAAATGAATAATTATATTTAACTTATTAAAAGCTAGATAATACATTATCTTAAAAACAATAATAATTTAAATATCAATAATTCTGATAATGAAATTTGTATAAAAGTTGAAAATTTGGAATATTTAGAGCATAATCATTGAATGTTTCGTAATGTTTTGGTAAGGGGCCTTTTTTTCTATAACCAGTGATTTTACCGTATTTTTGATTCGGGGCTTTATTTCCTAAATTATTTTTTTTTTTTTGTAACAAAATAAAATGTATTAAAGAAATATATATAATATTTTATAGAAAACTACACAAGTATGGGTTAATTAAAAAACTAATACACCAATACAATTTTTTTTTTTAATCTCTTATCGTAAAAGCAAATAATTTGTTAAAGCTCATAAGTCATAACTTTAATACACATATACTTTTTATTTTTAACTTTTTATTCCCCCCTCTGGTCATATGGTATTCAAATCTGGGGACAAGCCAAACCATCCAATATGAGACCCATTCAAGCTTTCCAGTCTATATGTCTTAGCAGTGCTCGAATTGGAGGGGGACTCAGGGGGACGGAGCTCCTCTTCTAATTTTTTATATTTTGAGCGTACCCCTTCTAATTATTTTCTTTAGAACGGGGAGACGGAACGTTTTATTTTTTTGAAATAATATTGTAAATTTTATTTTGTGTCTTCGTAAAGTTGTACCTTTTTAATAAGATATTAAAATTAAATGTATAGTTTTTTTTTTATGATAATTGATAATAAGTTACGAATAATTGAAAAAAGACGGGTGAAGTCTTTGGGCTTGTCATTTCGTAATTGCCTGTCTTATATGTGTAAAAGTTTCTCGCTTCACACAACTATTTACCAACCTAAAAATGTAATTTACGTCTATGTGTGGTTATATGTATTTAAGACGATACAAGTATCAGCATTTCAAAATACCGTTAAGAATTAAAAATCTTAAAAGAGATATTTTTCAATTTTTATTTTAAATTTAAATCACTCGCCATAACGCACTGTTTACCAAAAATATTACTTTTAAGATTTTTAATATTTAGAAAACTAAATGTTATATTGAAATTCTGATACTTTTATCATCTTAAGCACTTAAAATCACACATTTATCCGTAAATTAAATTATTTATTTTTTATTCATTACCTATGTGAATAATAGTTAACATTTAAAAAAAATTTAAAGAACATGTGTGTTCCTTTAATTTTAATTTACATTGAACTTTTATTTTAAATTACATTAATTGTATTTCGTATATGTTTCTGTTTTATAATAGATGCAAACAGTAAGCATAGTAAATTGGGTATATTGTTCTTTAAAAGTGTTAGGAATAATACTAAAGTGAGACATACTTGTGATCAATTATGGGTGACTTAAAAATTTAAAATGAATTACCTTATTAGTTAGGTATAACTTATAAGTGCAGTTAATAATGTGTAAAATTGATTTTTATTATAATAAATGAGAAGTAAAATAATATTTATTGATTGTTGGTAAATGTTATTGGTACTGGTGTATTATATAGCACGGGTTAGGTTGAGATTAACCATTGTCAGGAACGTTAATTTTTTTTAAGATTTTGAGTCCTCTTTCTTTTATTTTTCCAATTCGAGCACTGTGTCTTAGACATATAACTGGAGCTCCATGGTATATGACCAATGACGCATTACATAAGGATCTACAAATCCCAAAAGTCAGCGAAATAGCAACTTATCATTACAAGAAGTTTCACTCAAAACTGCACTCAAACCAAAACCCTCTAATTTCCCGCATGTACTCTATAACCATCCCCAACAACCCTCCAAAGAGGTTAAAAAGAAAATGACCAAGAGACGCTCTTGCCTAAAAAAAAAAAAAAAAAAACGGTCTCCATAATATATGAACCCATCAAATAAATAGGAGGTACTGTTGATGGACGGTTTTCCCCCCCACAAGACACTCAAGTCATATTTTTACTCATGTCATCAAATTTACTTATTGTACAAATTGTATAGATTGTAAATATGCTTTTCAAATAAATAAAAAAAAAACTTTTTATTAGAAACACTGCATATCTACTATATTTTTTATAGATTTATTGACTTGATTACTAACAATAAATAATGACCCTTATTTTTTAACATAATAAAATGCATTAAACAAAAAAATAATATATTTTAAAGCAAATTAAAAAAGTACCTATGAGTTAATTAAAATTATTTATAATTTTACTTTTAACTATTTTGGTTAGTCGGATAACATTAATATTTAATACATAATTACTTTATGTTTTGAACTTTTTATATAATAAAATATTATAAAGAAAAAAATAATATTAGTTTATAGCAAACTACTAAATTATGAGTTAATTAAAATGTAGCATAACATTTCTTTTTAATATTTTAATAAAGCACATAAGATTAATACCTATAATATAGTTACTTTTTATGTAAAACACTGTATTTCTATCATATTTTTCAAAGCTTTATTGACAGCAAATAACATTTGCTCTACTCGTTCTCGATCTTCTACAATTCCTTCTTCTTCAATCAAAACTTCATTAAACGATTGATTGATTACATATGAAGAAAAAATCTTTTCGTCCAATTCATGTTCAAAATCGTTCGAAACTAATTTCACCATTTTGTGATGTATTCGCTTGGGTACAAAGTCTCTAATGATTTCCCTAATAAAATCAAAATAACATTGTGTCAACCATTTATGGATCTTTACTTGTTTTGACGTTTCAATTGTGCCGTCTAAATCGTTTAAGCCAGATAACATTTGTTTAAAATGTTGTATTTTTAATTGTTTTTCATCTTCTTCTTCATCTCTATCATTCTTTCTCACTTTGGTTTTATTTGTGTTGCTCATAAATGCAGTTATATTGGAATCTAGCATTTCAGTTGAAGATCGGACCAATTGAAAGAGAAAATTAGGGTTGGTAGTGTTCAAACATGTTTGATGTGTCTCAATGTACGATTTTATAAATTCTTTCAAATGAGTTAATTTTTCATCCAACATCCTGTGAAGGACATTTCTTACCTAAAATCAAATAAATTAACCTATAGATAATTATTCTGTAAAAAGTGTTATGGTTATGTGCAGGTTATTATTAAATAATTAATATTTATTTATTTATTTTGTAAATTTTAAATGGGCGAACATAGTTACAATTATTATAGACATATCTACACCTAGGATTACAATATAATAATAATAATATTTGTTATCACATCACACTAATCTTAAAAATTATAATATGACAATGCAGATAGTATGAAATTGGTAAATGACAAGTTTGAGTAATGTATGTGATGAGACAAATATGAAAATAATTCACATGAAACAAAATGGTTATGAATATAAGTTATTACCTAACATATATTCAATAGAAACTATTGGACAAATAAATCATTGTTTATTTGCACTTTCTGTGTGTCATTAATTATTTAATTATTTGAGAGTTAATGATTTATAAAATGGTTTACAATTATCTGTATAGAATTTATAACAGTGAGTATACAATAGAAACAAAGGTAAGTAAATTCATAAAGCAGAATAAATTGAATAATATTAAAATAAAGTAGCAAAATTGTTTTTATAAGTATTTATATATCTTCATTAATTAGTAATATCTTTATTACTCGTTACGTCTATGTTTTAAATTTAATTCTAGTCATTGATGACATTGAATAGGTAATAAAATATTAAATACCTAATGAATATTATTCTATTTTTTTTATCTTTTTTATTTATTTTAAATTTGAATGAAAATATTAAAACCATTACTTGGTAAATATGTTATGTTTATATTTTTTAACTTAACTTTTTATAAATTTAATTTTCATTAACTTAATTTTTAACTTTATTGGTTTTTGTTGATATACACTTAATAAAGAACGAGTCATTTTTAAGTTTTAAGCAAATCCAAGTTACGTTAACTTACAAACAATTAAATTATTAATATAATGTAATTATTATTCATGATGCATATGGCATAAACATTTACTTTTTATAATTTTAAAATTACTGGCTATTTATATATAAAAAAAAATTAAGAAAACTGTTAACTTTAAATTTTGTAAAATATTTTCTATCGATTTAACTTAACTGAATTAAAAATTAACACTAACTTGTCCAGGCTTGCTTTTTAGTCAAACTACAAAAATACACACCTGTGTTTCAGAAACAGAATTTAAATTGAAAATTGTTATACATTTATAGTATATTATTACCCATGCCGTATAAGAGCGAAACCCTCTACAGATTACAAGATATTTTTCTGTAATTTTAAGCCAGTATTTAATATTATACAATAACTTCTTGTTAAAAATCATACTTACATCAGAATTTATCCGGGGAAATCTTTTTAACGTTTCTAAAAGATTTTCATCAATAGAATCAAAAATCTTCAACATCTCTACACGAACAAATTCCACACTAGACATTGATGGTTCGATGAGATTATTTAATTGTCTGCAAACCATGTTTTCCAATGCTCTTTCATTCACAAATGAACTATTTGTAATTCCAGCAGTGTTTAATAAAATAATGCCAATCTGTTCATCAGTTAAGTCAAATAATGGATCAATTTTATTTACTTTCTCCAAGTACTCTTCATTTATTATTTGTGATATTCTCGCACCACCAATAATTATTTTATCGGAAACATCTGTTCTGTTTCCCAATATTGTATCACAATAGGATTTGTTTATATTTTTCAATAAACCTAATATGAACAATACCTTACTGTCGGGTGTTTGGATGGTTTTCAATTCGTTTTCTAGTCTAATCTTTGTGTCTTGTAAATTTTTGTGTAAGATTGGATACGTTTTTTTTATATGTTTTACCAAAATATCTTGTAGTTTTAGCTAATACTTTGTTACCGTGCTTTTTGTATACGTCGGGATAGTTCATTCTTAAAAAATCTTTTTCACTTTTAAGAGTTTCTTTCATCGATTTACTGTCGTTAATGTCCTTTTGACTTCTGTTAACAACTCCAATAATGCCAAGTTTTACTGGAATTTTATGACCACAAAGAAGTTCTGTTGTATCTTGTATCGTTCCTTTATCGATCAGATCTAACTTGGTCACCACAGCTATTGTCCTTGCACCTTCCGGATCCATTTTTCTAGCAATTTTTAAACTTTCCGACGTACTCGGATCTGTATTTGCAGTTACGACAGCTAAAATGATTGAATTTGGCTGTTGCACGTATCTTAATATGAGCTCTTGTATTTGTTCGTCTATATCTTCAGGTTGATCGCCAACAGGTACTTTTGTAATACCAGGCAAATCTACAAATGTGAGATCATATGAAAGAGTAAAAACTTTAAGTACAATTGGATCATGGGTAATGCCTTTATTAACACCAGCCAGCACGTCGGTCCGATTTTCTATTTCATATCTTACTTCATCAAAATTATCATAAATTGTACCAGGTTTATGAAGAAAAGATGCCCAACATTTAATATTATGATTATTTTTTAATTTTATCATGTCCTCTAGGTCTGTATTGGAATACCTAATCATTTGCAGTATAAGTGGAGCACGGGTTACAATGCCTGTACCTCGAGGCAAAAATGATCTGCCGACCAAACTCTCCAGGACCGAGCTCTTTCCCGAACTTTGAGATCCGACGACAACAATCTGAGGTAAGTCGATTTTATGCTCATCAATTACAGCAAATACATCTTGTAACTTGTTTATAATTTGAATTAATGATTCCATAGTTGTATTGTAAAATGTTGATCAACAAAACCTAAAATATTAATAATTTTTGTTATTTTAGTATTATTTGACCTGTTATCAATAATTGAGCTAGGGGGTTGTTTTGTTTTGAAATATTAGGCTCCATCGGCCGTACGTTGCAAAATAATGAGTGCTTTACGATTCAGATTTCTACATAATACCTATGTTATCATATTTTTTATAAATATATATTTCTAATATGGTAATTGAGATTACAATGGACAGTGTTTAAATCCCTTCACGTGGTATATTAAAATATAAACATTCCCTATAAAATACCTGGCTATATGTTTAGCTGTTATTAAATACTGTCAACTATATTAATGTAATATAGTCAAGTTATTATTATTTCTAGTCTTATAATAAACATAATACCATATGGGTGTAATATTATTGTGTCCGTCTTAACTTTTTACATGCAAAAAACGCAAAACGATGAAATATAGGTGTTATCCTTTTAACAATTATTGAATTATTTTCCTCAACAATTTTACGCGCTTATAGAACTGACAGCAAAATTAAATTGTGGACTTGGTTAAAAATCGTTTCATATTAAGACATTAGCACACGCAATACAATATTTAAAACTACGCATGACATCAAAAACTACAAATTAAATTTTTTTTTATAATAATATTTGTCCAAATAAAATATGGCAATTGTTTATAATGTTAATAATATATACCTATGTATGTATTTATAATAATATGATACTGTCAAACTTGATTAACTTGAATTTCTTTAACTCAAAATCGTCGATACCTCGAAATTTTAACATAAACTTCGAGTTAATTAAGTCTGACTGTATTATTTTTAAGGACCTTGTGTATTTGAAAATTGCTGTGAGAACAACACCTATATATCACGGAGTGCAATCGTATTTCGTCTTTTGCAAAGTATAAAGGTAAGACTGTCGCAATTGTGTTGCATTGATACCATTTGATTATTACATTTTAATAATATATAATATAGTATATCTGTATATACTATAATATATGATATAGTATATCATCGATATATACCTATCTATAATGTCATTTCATAAATCATAATTTATATTTTAAACATAATATTGCGTTATAACTTTTTAAAGTGTATTGATAAATCAAACTATAAGAATCATGAAATTAAAAAATTATACATATTATAATATTGTAATATTTACCATTATTTTTTTTGCATAAAAATAATAATTTGTCCAAAACAAAATATATTTAAATGTGTTATTATAAGTTTCAATGGTTTCATATTAGGAAAACGCTGCACGGACATTAAAATGTCAAATTAAATATCAACAAATTTTGTTGTCTCCGTCTTAAAAGTGCGTAACATAGCAAATTGCGTTTATAAGCTTCGTTAGTTTAAAATTAGAGTGAATTTATTATCCTATTATGAAAATTGATGGTAAAACATTACCTGTGTTTTTTTTACTATAGTTTAATTTTTTCATCAAGTTTTGCGTGTATAATATAGCGTAAATTAAAATTACTCATAAGTCATAACTCGCTTGAAAACTTATTTATCATACAGCACGCGCATAAAATACACAGGTAATGTTTGCAATGTAACTGTGTCCTATGTTTAATAATTAATTATTATTGTGTAGAAATGTATTTAATTATAAATATATGGTAATTATTTATCTGCATATTATATATTTTATACTTACATATAATAGTATAAGTTTTAATTGTCCCAAAGCAGTTGAAGACGACGAAGGTGACGATGTCAAGTAATATACCTAAGTAATAAGTAGGTATAATAAATACGAGTATATTATACTAACCGTATGAACTATGAACAGACTTTGTCTTCTGCGAAAAAATTCAAGTGCAACAATCTTAATATTATATCTGATCCTCTAATAGAGACAACAGTAATTATGAAAGTAAATTGTAGAGACGTCTGTAATAGGACCAGTTAAACCGTTGAACTGTTTGGTACTGATTAGTATAATATATTGAAAACTGAAAAGTAACTATTGTACTGAATTTCTGACTACTGGAGAATGGAGTATGGAGGTGGCAGCTGACCGAGAGGAGAGATGGCTGCCGCGAATCGATATATTATATTATTCAGTATGCTGGAACTCTTTTCCCCCCTCTCCAAATGTAAAGATTGCCATCAAACATTTTGTCTGTCACCGGGAAATCGATCATCTCTTAAAATATAGAAGAATTACCTTAGATACTTTAAATTTTCCCCAAATATTTATATTAGTATTCATGATAACATTTTAAAAATATTTTGACTCTTTTTGAGCTATATGTATATTATAAACAATTTTTAATTTTCAATTTTTTTCATAAATGTGGATAAAATTTTTTTTGCTGGGTCAAAAAGCTTGAAAATGTAATACACGTTTCCTGCTATTAAGTTGTTATTATAGATATTACAGTTTTTTCTAATAATCATTCAGACTTAAAAGTTCAAGATTTGACAAAATTTATCAAAACCACGTTAATTTACAAATTATTTCGTAGTTAAAAATGATTTAATTTTTCCATCAGTTGTCAAAAAATATTTATAAACACAGTTTTTTTAATAGATAGTTTATATTGATAAATGATAATGAAATAATTAACTTTAATAGTAATATACATATATAATAAAATATGACTAGTAATATAGACGGACCAAATACAGAGCTCAAAATCTTTTTTCCTATGAAATAATTTATCATTAAATTTAAATTATATTTACATTTTACGCCACAAAACTTCATTACTTAATACAATAATAACAACATTTAATGTGCCACTATAATAAACCCAATAAAATAACTTACTGTACCTTGTACTATATTATATCAATTAAAATTATGTATGCGGTACTTAACATTGTCATATATATATATATATATTTTGTAATTAAAAATGTGCCACAACAATAACACATTTTGTACCTATATGTACCTTTTCAATAAATAAAAACAATAGCTATCGCACAAACAAGTATGATAGCTATAGCTAGGTCAATGGTATAAGTACCTACGAGTGTACGGCTAATTTGAAATTTCAACAACAATATTCAGTATTAACTACTATTAATGCTACCCGATTCGATTACATTTATTGATAATTTGATTAAATACATATGCATATATTAAATTTATATCGCATGAAAAAATAACAACATTTTTTATTTGATCATTGAGAATTAAAAATTGTTCACCTTTACAAGTTATTACATTCGTATTTTCTAAAGCTAAAGGAGCTTCAATAATATTTTTAGGAATTACTGGAAGAACTTTTCTACGACTGTCATATATAACATATTGTATCCGTACATTCAGTGCAATTATCGATTATAACTTATCTATATCGGCGAGTAATGATAAGGGGATCTCTAAACTAATTGTGGTACTAATTGCGTAAACCAATAAAACTTTATCGGGCACAGATAAGGATTACCTATACATATCATAACATTGGTGGTTACATTTGAACATAATATCATACCTAACGAATAATCGTATAGTTGATTATGTGTACAACTGTCGTCGTTTGTACCAATTTTAAATGACTAAAAACATACAAACTGTTCGTACAACTGAAAAATGAAAAATGAAAAATATTCTTATGAACAATTAACGGGATGATAATAACTCTTTTTTATAAAATTTATAAATATACAAGCACAGTTTACTTTTATAGTCATTTTAAGTTCAAATTTGGACGAAATTACATATATGTTGTTGATGTATAACGCGTTATAAGTACCTAATGGATATTGCGATATGATTAATTTGGAATTTAGTATAGGTACCTATTATAGGTCAATTTTTTTTTTAATACCATAGAATGTCTTAAACCTAGACTGACATACCGTCTCTGCTCAGAATCGTTTTTCTTATGCAATGATATTATGTCATTGAATTCAAATTTAGTACCATCCATTATACAGTGACCCACTTGTAACTTACAGTACAGCAGAGGACCTTTTTTTTTTAAATATTAATAGACAGTGGTAGCCAAATTGTTATTTTGTTTACTATAAATAATATTTCTTTGAGCGAAAACCAAATCACTCTTTTTTGTGTTTGGGTAAAAAAGGCCATTTGGGCAAAAACCAAAAGGTCGATTTTGAGCGAAAACCGATTCACCCGACAAACGATCCCGGAAAAAGATCCCCAACCCTAGAAAAAATAACCCCCAGACTACAATATTATACTGACAACCATCTCATGAAATTGATTGATCAAATATTTTTTAAAAGCTAATTTGTGTAATTAATAATTATCACATTATAAATATTTAATTACAAATATATGTATATACTTATATACAATAAGTACCTATACTTTTCAATAATTAAAAGTATATTAATATATAATAAACTAGCTGATCCCGCTGGCACTTCGTTGCCCGTTAAATGTACCAATTCTATATGACTCAAACTTTGTTTAATTCGTTACTTAATATTCAGTGTATGGTGTATGGTGTTCAATATTTATCTTCACTTTTCTGTTGCCCGGAATAAAAATTCTGATTCGCAAAAGTATATTATCAAGTAGGCAACCTACCTGTGGTAGATCGCGGACACCGTGCTGTTTGTACGTAAGTGTACGATTTAACTCTTAAGTATCAATATTGTACCAAGTTTGTCATTTTTACTTAATTCCACCTACGGAGGATTAATTTAATCAATTAATACAAAAGCCTAACGCAACCGTACTAAAATCCGATGAATAAAAAAAAAAACAATTTTAACACTTTTTAAAATAGCCTATCTTCTTCTTAGAGATCTAATCTACACACAATCATTCATTTTTATCTATAATACTAATATATAAAATGATAGCGTTTGTTTGTATGTTCGGGATAAACTCCGAAACTACTGAACATATTTCGAAAATTCTTTCACCAATACAAAGCCACATTCTTTGTGAGTGTCATAGGCCAATTTAAAAAGGGTAGTGATCACCCCCGGTAGGTGCTCAAACAGGAATCTTGAGATTTACGATAGAAATTTTTGTTTTTTAATGGTTGCTATGGGTTATATATTATATAGATAAAAATAAGTGTATAGACGTTGTTGTTGTTTTTGGCCATGTCGTCAGGTGTGCACTTAAGAGGCCATAACTCCGGAACCACTTATTGCACAGTGTACAAACTTCACAGAAACCATTTACATATCAATTTTAATATGCCCTGAAATTTTTATCGAAATCAGTTTTGTGGATTTTGAGTTATAAAATTTATTTAAAATGTACACTTATTTTTATATATATAGATAATTTTCAAAATTTAACAATAATATTATTTTGTATTAAATCACGATTTGAAACAACATATTTTAATTGTTTTTTTAAAAGATAAGGTACCTAACCTACCTATGTCCAATAACTATTTATTTGATGATTTGATTATTTGTATTATTTGACATATCGATCATTAAAAATATTTTTATTTTTTATTTTATAATCTTTTAAATGTTGTATCTATAAGTAGGTAAAACTTGTAAAAACGACTACTAATAATTAAAATAATTATTATTAATATTTACATTATTGTCAAAAAGTTATTACTTATTAGGAAACGTAATATTTTATTTCGGGGATATCCCTATAATATATAGATAATATAAAACAAAATATTATTGTTGTTGTTTAAAAATTATAATATAAATAAGTATTAAAAAATAAGTTAAATTGCATACTTAGTGCCTATATATTATAAACTTTGAACATAGATTGGCTTTTTAATTTAATGTTTTTTTAATTCCTACTTGATTTTTAATTTTTTAATGATATATATATATATATATATATATGTATACGTTTACTATACCTATACTGTATGACGTGTATATTTGGAATTAAATATTAATAATGTAGTAGTTACACTAATTTGCTTTAAAAAAATATTTGCTCAATCATTTTCATGTGGTTGTGAGTAATTTAAACTAATATTGTAGTGGCGTAGACATGATTTCTGGAAGGGGGATCAAAAAAAAAAAGCCTTGGCTAAATTTGAGGGGAAAATTGGAAAATCCCCTACTCTCTCAAAACTTTTAACTAAGGTAATAAAAAGCCAATGAGGGGATCTGACCCCCACGGCAACTCGTCCCCCTTGTCTACGCCACTGTAATATACTAATATGGTAGTCTGGGGATTTTTATTCTGATTACCACAGACAATATATTATTATTGTGACAAAGAAACTTGAGTAAATAAATATTTGGTCTATTTTGTATGATTGTTTTATATTTTTAAGTGAATATATATGGGTGTGAGGGGGCATCGCCCCGCACGGGTTACTTTTCGTGTAATATCAGGTGGGTTCTACAGCAACCCAACATTTTAATCCTATTTATGCCACTGGTTCCAGGTATTATGTCATGTGGTTGTGCACATTGGCGCAATTTGGACAACTCATTTGGGGAGCTAAATTTATAAAATCCATACAGACCCGTAGAGATCCACCCCCGCACCACCTCACCACTTGTTGTAATTTTTACGGTAATAATATATTACTAAAACATTTAGTTTGGTACTCAACATAAAAACAAAAATATACTTGATAAATTAAATACAATAATATACAACTCAAGTACTCAACATTAACATCAACAATTGATTATATATTCTATAAATTGATATTAATTATTACTTATTACTTATTATACAACATACGTACACTATTATCGAGTTGACTAAAAAATCCCAAAATTAATTTTTTTTTTAATTTGATAATATTTTTATTAGGTGGGTTTAAGAATGAATATATTTAAAAACGTAGGGGGGCTAAGCCACCTCTAGATCCCCCCTCTCCATATTGCGCCTAAGGTTGTGCAGCCGTGTAGGTTTCCACATTAATAAATTCAGTAAGGTATTAATCATAGTGCACTATCATTATTTTATGTTCTTAACTCTTGAATAATAACAGTTATATAAATAATAGTCAAATATTTGCACATATAAAGAACTCAATTTAGTTGCTAAATGCATTCAATTTTGAAAAAATAGACTAGTTGTTGATTGATATTTTTATTTTTAATATACCGAGCGTAACAGTAAACATTTTTTTAGTTAATAAAATATACTTTTAAATTTGTGTTGTGCGTGTCCGGTTAAGGTGTAGAAAATAGCAATACATAGTTGTACATATTTATTAATACATACAACTAGTACATCACTGCATATAGCAAGTGCATATGTTGGTCTTCTTAAGAGAATGTCAGCGCATTATTTGTATTCTGTTTCTGGTCCATGCACAACATGGACAAAAAATTAATAGGTATTAAAGTAGATAAAAAATCAGTATTTAATAAAAACATCTATATAGATTTGCTAAAAAGAATCAATTTTAAATAGAGTTGATATTACTAACAATGTATTATGTATAGTTTTTTGGTTTTTGTAAAAAATTGTGGGCACTATAGTAGTCTGTGTTTTTTTGTCAACTTACATATTTTATATTGATTTTTTTAACAAATTACATTTTTTTTTTATCAAATACATATACATGTATATTTTTTATTAAATACTGATTTGTTTATCAAATATAGCTTTGAAATTGGTTATTGTTAAAAAATGTGTATAGATTTTTTTTATTCAATTTTTATTCAAAAATTTTGCGGGGGTGGTAATTGAGCAGGAATTACGGAAGTGGTGGCAGGAATTGACAAGAATTGAGTACTAAATATTTACGTAGGAAAAAGTTGAAAAATGAAAATGTATGTATGTTTTATGTAATCTTAGAGTAAAGTCACTCATTACAAAAAAGATAGAGAATAATATTTTTGAGGGAATGACATATCGATTTACCTTAATATTGAGTCAAAACAATTTAAATATCATTTCAATTTACATTTTTTTTTTGTTTATTTTGAAAGTCGAATACGAAGTCAAACAACAATAAAATATAAAATCGATATGCCATTCCCTCAAAAATACTATTCCCTATCATTTTTCTTATGGGTGATTTTGCTCTAAGATTTCTTAAAAACATAGAAAAAATGATTCTGCGTAAATGCGTTTTGTCTATGTTACGCGTCGGCTAGAGAGAGAAAACAAAATATAGTGTGCTGACATCCTCTTAAACGTTTTTTTTAACTAAGTAAAGATAAAAACAATTTTACTAGAAAATAAAATACAATATGCTTTTATTATTTGTAATTATGGTAATTATCTTATAAGGCTCCAAAAACTTCTATAGTATAGTAGCATTGATTATAAATACTAGTATTTATTTAAATATTTAATAAAGTAGTTATAATCAATGGTAGTAGTAGATAGTAGTGTAGTACTGTAAGCCTGTACGGAAATACTTAAAACTAACATTATAACAATATCTGAAAGGCAGCTCATTTTTTGGTAGACAAAGATTTGATACTTCCGTCTATGACTACTATAAATTATAATAAATATAATATGTTACACAATTGTTATGATTTTTTTATTAGATAAATCGTTAAGAAAATAGTAATCCATAGAAAAAATAACTTTTAATTTTTATAACTTTAAAATTTTAAATTAATTTTCCGCGGGTTAGACTACTATTTGAGATATATCAATGTTTAGTAATGTAATGTATAGAGTCAATTTTTAGCATCCCCATAGTTAAATTTTTCATGATAGGTAGTTCGAAATAGATATCCATTTCATGAAGTTCGATCCATAACGTTATGAAAACGATTTTATGTTCATAAAATGGATACTAAATTTATCAATTACGTGAATATATGGGTACATTTTCGTGAAATGGTCAGTGGTCATCGAAAATGTTTAACTGTGTAATAATCTTAAGTTTTAACAAAATAATAATATATATACAGCACGCTCTACTCACCATGCATTCATTTTATATAAGCATATATATATATTAAATGGCTTTATCAGTGGCGCACCCGAAAGGCCGGAATTATTTTTATATCAGATTATATAATACTATTATAATTTTTTTTTTTTGAATGCGAATATCATATTCGATACAGTCATACAAATGTAGATGAGGTTTATACTTTGTGTTGTACGCCGAACGATTATTTCATTGAAAATTATTTAGATTTATATACTGGCGGTCGTAAGCCGTCGCGTCGCTTTTATCGATTGTGAGTTGTGACGACATTATTTATTACTGTCGTCGAATGTCGACTGTCAGAGTCACGAAACGATGAAAGTCGAAATAACTATAAGTAGTAATATTGTGTATTTGTGTTTAGGCAAAAAAGGTGAACTACATATTATATAATGGGAAGTAGAAACATATTTTGTAAGCCTCCTCCCCCGAACAAAAATCCCGAGAAAAATAGAAATCTCTTAAGAACCATTGAATACTGTTAGCAACAATTATTATTCTTTATACGTCGTAGTTTTATTGTACTTAGCTGTAAAATAATTAAACATATTATAATTGTAAACTGATACGCGTGTGACAACAGGCGAGAAGGACTCCCTTCTCCAAGGAATCTGCAAATCTGCCGAATAAACCCTTTTTAACGGACGACCAGCATCGTATGCGGGGATTCGCTCACTTAGCAGTTAGTCTTTGAGTAACGCATTATCATTACAGATCATTTCAGAGTATTTATTTTAATAAAACATTATTACAATTTAATAAAGAATATAATTTCGAGCCAAAGTAATGTCATCTCGTTAATTTTATTTGTTGCGGAGTCGCTAAGTGCGCGTCCATAGCATTTTTGGTGGCATCTGTGGCAGCTATTAGTTAGTATCCGTTACCACGAGTAAAAAAAAATACGCCAACATTTTATTCTCTTATTGTGATCGTTTTAATCGTCAACAACTTCAAAACATTAAATGCTCGCCAGAACATTCTCAAAGTTCGGAACATCTATGGAATATTTCAAGTAATATAATTTAATATTAATATTTAAAACGTAGCGCGTCGTACTGAACGGGAATATGGCACAGCGTGAGAAAGGGTATAACGTCAACGATTGCCCCGTACTCGCCCGCCAGTACAATATATTACGTTATTATGCAGCCGTCGCCCGAATCGCCGTCAGAAGATGTTAACGGGTGACCACGGTGGGATGTCATCACAATAGGCACGTCTTAAGGGCCACCGCACTGCGTCGTAGGCACTAACAACTACTGGCTGCGTGTGGAGGTAACGCTCTTCAGGAGTACAAACGAGGGTTGCCGCGATTCGGGCGCCACACAGTGATTTATTGACATTCGATCGAGCCGCCGCGAAAAAAGTAGGTTATGACCGTGAAATCGCCGCCGTCATAGTGTACGCGACGCCGCGGCCGCTGAGCTAAACAAACAACACGCAAATACGTAATTTTGTCGTGTACACTAATACCATTGAGTATAGATAGTATAGAGAGACCATATTGGCTATATTATGATACGTAGTGAATTAGTTATAAAACGCGCACCGCGTTATAATGAAAATATAAAAATAATATTATAAATGTAACAGTAATTGTGCAGTTGACTACTCTACGTAATTTACGTTTCACCACCATCATAGCTATGCGATACAACGTTGTCTAATTTCGTCACAATTAACGTTGTCATTTACAACCTAAATGTATGAATTCATGGGCATATTTTATTTTCCGATCTGCGACAAGCGCAAGCTGCGGCCGCCAGTCCGCCCTGACGAATCCTGCACTCCTGCGCGTCGTGAAGCTTGCAATTTGCATACCAATTCTCAATCCTAACCATTAATGCTAGCCGGTTAGCCAGCAACTAAGCACAACTAGGGTTAAAATTCTGGGGGGCTAACAAAAAGGATTATTTTAAATAACCTATAGGTGGCTTAATGCTAGTCGGGGGGCTAAGCCCCCCCCCAGTTGCGTCAATGGGCCACACGTGTCGTCCATTATGCTAAGATATCGTTGGTGACCACCGTTCACCGGGTTCCGATCGACGTTAATGTCGAGCGTCAACGAACATATTACACGGATACAATCTTTAACACTCATATAAAGCCGAATATTCGTATACATTTAATTTGCCTAGTTGATCATAAATTATATTGTTGGCATTTCTCTCATGTTTCATGGTTTAATCATTTAAATAGTTGCTATACACCTAGACTTAACCAAAAGTATTTTCTGGATACTTCTGGATCATATTATTTTCGTTATATTATCGTCTTTATTAATCGTCTTTAGTAAAATCATATTTGACGAAATAAACAAAATTACAATGAATAACCGTCGACTTAAAATGTTCAACAAATACTTCTATTGCCATTTTCTATATATATATAAATATAATATTATTAGGCACATTATTGTTATTTATTGAATAAACCGTAAACCGTAAACGAATATTTACCTATATTATTTTTAACTTTGAAAACTTAACCCTGAATACTATACCTAAATGGCTAAATGCAAGCTGAATAGTTTGTTAATGTATAGCCTATTATAAAACAAATAGGAATATTATTTTAGTCGAAATCTCAAATCACTAACATTACTAGGTACTCGGTATATAGAAATAGAAATAATAAATACAAATATACAATACAAAATACAAAATATCCTAAGAAATTAGAGAAATTAGTTGACCCAAAGTTTCCGATCAGAAAAATAAAATTAATACTTACGAGAAACATTGTAGGTATTCAATTCCAAGCTGTAGCTATTATAATTAATACTTGAGTAATTTTAAATTACAAAATAATAATTTGCAAGTTTCCGTGGTTTGGACGAATTTTCTCAAAATTTGAACTTCCAACAAATCAATAGTGCAAGTACAAAATAGGTACCTATGTCCTATATGTATTTCAAATATTTTGAATTTTGAATCATTATAAGAACAACTTACTTGGGATCTTGTACTTAGTTATCAAGATTTTTGGCGTAGACTTAAAATTGTTACTAATATTGAATAAAAAAAACTAAAAAAATTAAAATCCCTATTAATTGCTTAAAATGAATCTAAATATTTTCTAAATTTAATTGTGTAAAGAAAATTATAATTTATGTAATAGTAGAATGTTTCTACGATTAATATTTTTTTAATAAGAAAAAATGTAATAATTGGTACGTTTAAATAATAATTTTAAATAATTTGTTTAGAATAATTTTCTTGATTTTGACGAATTTCGTATTAGTGTCAACTTTAACCAATTATAAAATAAGATTCTGCCTGCATTTTCGATATTTTTTAATTGGCAAATAAAGATGAACAATCTTGGAAATGGAACCTTGTACTAAATGTTGAAACCTTTTACTTAAAATTAGGTTAAACCTAACCACCAAGGGTTAATTATTTTTAAATAGTCCACAAATTAATATGTGTACAAATAACACGAACAAACCAAAATATTTTGAAAAATTTATTATGTCTAGCAAATGCCCATATGAAATCTTTGATAAATAATTCAAGATTTCAAGACTCTACCTACTATACCTATATATAGCACTCTACAGTTTTACTCTTCTAAAAGGTATTTAATTCTAATTTATAAGTATGTTGAGTGATGATACATAATGGTGTAGAGTGTACACATTACACATGCTGTGGAAGAGGGTTTTAATAAATATATGCCTATTACCTATAGGTATATAAAAAGCAATGGCTATCATTTCGTATTCGCTCTACCGCAGATTACAATGATTGTATTTAATGCACAAATGCACAATACACATACTCAAAGTATGAGAAGTTTATAAGGGACTTAAGAGGCTAAACATTTTCAAAATATGCTCGTAATAACTTTTGAAATTAGTGAAATTCTTCCAAAGTATAATATATAATTTTATATATTTATAAATTATAATATACAGCTAGTCTAGCTAGCCAATTACCGGTATCTTATTGAAACGTGGTGGTACAAATCAATAAAAGGGACACAACACACATTTAAAAACTTTCAACACCTTTCTTTAAGAGACAAGGCACAAACATTTTAATACTTTTCAATCTATACTCAATGCTAATACACAGACAAATCGTATATTACGTATATTACGCGTGTATTACCATCATCACCGGTATTCACGTAAAAACAGAATATTTGATCGAAACCCAATATTAATAATTATTGATCCCCGCGCCAGCTGTTTCCAGCGCTTATTTTTTTTCTTTTTTTTTTTTTTGGGGGGGGGGGTTAAAAGTACTAAAAATACAAAATGTTGTTACAAAGTTGGTTAAACACAGTGTAGAACAAAGGTAAACTATGATGATTTGGGGGGGGGGCAAATGCACCCCCCTGGATCCACCACTGGCTGTTTCGGGGCGTAAAACATCGAATCAAAACATTGCAGTCGAAAAGGACAGTAGTCGTTTATAGAGGAGTACGTGATCGATCGGCACACCAACTTCCCGAACATCTCAACATCGAAAACGATCTATTCAACAATGGACAGGATGACACTAAATATAGGTACACCGATCCTTGTGAGTTAAAATTATTATTTTTTTCTTATATATTATATAACATGTTATCGCTATAAATTGTTATATTATTATTATTATTTTATTTTTTTTCTCAGTCTTGCTTTGCCTGGGAGTAGTGATTGCCTATTTTTAACTGTTATTCTATTACTTATTAGTAAAAAAGGGGGGTTTAATGAATAATTCTGAGGGCGAAAATAATCCATTAGAGGAACATAACGAATCGATTACTGTTATTTCTCAAAAAAGTGAACTATATAATGCGAAGTAGGAACATATTTTATAAGCCCCCTCCCATAGTTGCTACCTCAATTATAATACTTTTCCACTAATCTACTACCCGATACCTATATTTATCTGAAATTAGAAGACTTCCTACAGCCCGCATCGATCTCTGATTTTATATTTTATTTCAAATAATTGTATTCAAAAATTTGTAAAAAATGTTTTTTATCTAATATTTTTTTAGACATATTATTATAAAGTTTGAGAATAAAATATTGAAAAACAGTGATTGACGCGGGCTGTAGAATATTTCCCTCTAGTAATTAAAAATAAAATTATGAATTTTGATTGATTCGACAAGGCGGTATCGTTATTCCTGAAGTGTATTTTTGAGGACAAAATGATATCAGCACCGGGTGCCTTAAATGTTTTTAATTAATATAGGCATAAAACAATATAATATTATACTTATCATGAAGTTACAAAATGTAGTAGTATGAAATGTTACATATAGACGAAGAATGGGGGCTAGCCCCCTCGGATATTGTTCGATAATTATTAATCTGTTATAATATATTCGTTTACGAACGTAATTTGGTATTTTATAGAACTTACGAAATTTAAATCTACGAATTTTTAGCCATGCGGATATATTTCGTATTGCGCCCATATACGTACGTATACGTATAACGCAGTGGCAGGCAAATGATTTTGTCATGGTGGGGGGGGGGGATATGGCTGATTTTTTAACATGCATTATTTTATCATTAAAAATATAATTTATGATGGTTTTGTCTAATATCAGTTTATAAATTTATGGTAAATACAAGCTTAATTTATAACATAGGTATACAGACTTAATAATTTATATATTATAGTATTACAATATTTTTATTATGTTAATAAATCTATTTTTTTGTTTTTTTTTGCTTATTTCCCTTACTTATTTTTTCTTCCGTCGAGCGTTTAAAAGTAGAGCAATTTGGATCAAAATATTTAGTAATTTTCCTTTTAGTAAACATAGTAATTGTGAAATTGTGAAATAGACAAAATAGTCAATATTACAAGATACCGACCGTATAATAGTAATACACTTTAGTACATTACACGGACACACAGTAGAAAACACGAGTACAAAAGATTAAAGAGGAATCACGGTGATAACTAAATATTATGAGCATAGGCGTACTTTGGGTTAAATTTATACGGGGGTGCTAGATTTATGTCGACTAAAGTGGTCAGTGGGGTGTCTGCCCCCGACATCCCCCTCCTTTCATACAACTTAATTTTTTACACCTTCGCATTAATCTTAACATAAACAATTACCCATAACGTAATGCACTTTTATCTATATTATTATTCTGATTGGAACCTATGCATAGGTGTATATTATTAGAAATAAATGTATCTAAATACCTATGGCATAATATTATAGTAAATTCGATGTTGCTATCGAAAATTTGGGGTCGCTAATATGAATTTTGGGGGTGCTAAGCACCCCCATGCACCCCCCCCCCCCACCAAATTGTGCCTATGATTATGAGTTATGACAAATAATAAGCAATCGATGTTTCAAGTTTTCAACCAACTAATGACCTGGGGCTAGAGCTATGTAATATTGTAAAATATACCTACCGATCGCACTATCGCCCGTATGTACCTATATGTTCTGGGAAAGTGTAGAACTGGTTGTTTTTGAGAATTCTCGATCATCGAGTGGGATAATTCCCATATTATATTTTGCGTATGCAACTAAATATTAACAATAATAATATCCTAGTTCCTAGATAGTAGATATGAGTCTAGATAATATTATATTTATGTTATGTAAACACGCATAAACATGTTCTGACATTCTGTCGAAATTTACACAATAGTTGATAATTTATTTTTAGAAAAAAAATAGAACAAAATTTAATGCATTACAGAATATACTTAATTATAGATTGATATAAATATTGAAAAAAAATTCATGGGTGGATCTATCCCCCCCCCTGTTTGACCACCGCTGGACTATAACGTCATTAATCATTATATATTATGATTTATGACGTTTATCCGTATTTTAATTTCGTACCTATGCGGCTATATACGAATATTGTTTGGCTGTAGATATATTTAAAAATATGTACCTACATCTTATAGCAGTTCATGCTCAGGAATATAATATAAACCCTTTATTTTAATTTTCTGTGTTTGTCATCGCCTTTTGGGGTAGTAAAAATGTTTACTTTTCTGATAGGAAAATGAATCTAGTAGGTACTTTGGAGTTTGGACAGTCCGAAATAAAAATTCTCAGTAGTTTTCTAAAGCTTCAAAAGAAATCAAAAAAAAAGTTAATTTAAACGCAAAACCAGTTTTTGACCTGATTGATTTCGTTTTTTTTTTGTAATTCAAAAACGAATAATCGTAGATTAATATCATGAATATTATTTTTAAATACACAATACATTTTTCAAAATATTTTAATTATTTTATAGAAATTTGAAATTTGAAATATTTTTATACAATTTTTTTGATGGGTCAAAAAGCTTGAAAAATTAATAAAAGGTTTCTCATAAGTAGTTCATACTGTAATCAAAAACTCTAAAAACGGTATAAACTAAGTTTCTTTAGATATTTTAATTAAAACTTGAACGAAATTAGTCATTACTCGTTTCATTAAGTCATAAGTGGCTATTGTTCGAGGTCGTTGGGTTTTATTCGATGTGTGAGTGTAGATTATCGTCTTCACGTACGCGCATGCATAATAATATATTAATATTATGCCAACGTAGACAGGCTCGAAAATATTTTTTTACTTACGCGAATACCTACGTGAAAATTAATAACGTCAATATAAACCGGCAAAAATTTAACATACTTCTAGTAGTCCAATTTTAATTTCGAAAAAAAATTTGAACTTGTTAGCTTTTATTCTGTATTTTGGTAGTAGATAGATTTTCAATGTTTTGAAAAGTTTATGTACTATACGGTTCCAAACAAACTTACTTAATTTCTCAAAATGACTCAATGAGTCAAAAGGCCAATGAGACAAAAAATTTAAAAGTTTTTTCTACAAAACATAGCAAAGGAGCTAACAAATTCAAATTAGTATTAAAAATTAAAATTTGAATACTAAAGAAGTATGTTTATTTTTTGCAGGCTTATAGATCTAAATGCATGAAAAATCCAATCGCTTAGAGCCGCCTTAAATGTTTTAATAGTCGATATACTTAATAAATAAATATGTCATAATAAATTTCTTTTCGGAAAATTCAATATAATTTTAAAAACATTCAATTTAGTCTATAATTTTTATACCCACGACTATTTTCAAAATATTTACATTATGACACTGAAAAATGAAATCTAATATATAAAATTCTCGTGTCACAATGTTAGTTCCCATACTCGTCCGAAACGGTTTGACCGATTTCTATGAAATTTTATAAGCATATTCAGTAGGTCTGAGAATCGGCTACTATATATTTTTGATACCCCTAAGTGATAAGGATTGTCCAGAAAAAAAAATAATAGTGTATTATATATTGGTTACTATTGGTTAATCGGGCATGTTTATTGATTTGTATTATTATTTTTTGTTAATATATAAATATAAATGAATGATTTTGTTTATATTAGACCTCTGGGAGTCTGGGAATAAGATAGGCTAATTTAAAAAGGGTTAAATTTGATTTTTTTCATTCATCAAATTTTACAACGGTTAGGTTAGGTTAGAATTTTGTATTAATTGATTATATTAATCCACCGTAGGAGGAATTAAGTAAAAACGACAAACTTGGTATAACTTTGATACTTTAGAGTTAAATCATACACTTACGTACAAACAGCACGGGGTCCGCGATCTACCACAGGTAGATTGCAGCCTACCTGATAATATACTGCTGCGAATCAGAATTTTAGATAAGTCAAGAACATCGTACACCGAATATTAAATAACGCATTGAACAAAGTTTGAGTCAAATACATGCAGTCTGTACATTTAACGGGTAACGGAGTGCACGGGATCAGCTAGTATATATTATAAAAACTTAACTTCAAAAGAGTTTTTATTACCTAGTATAAATTATATACTTATCTAGGGTATTCGGTAGCCGGGTGGCATCTTCTTCATTAGGTAATACTACTAAAATGCTTCTTAGCGGAAATATTTACAAACAAGTCAAAATCATCCATTTTGTCAATAAAAATAAACATAATATACCTATTGAAAAAATTCTGAATTTACAATTAAACACTTTTTTAAAAACTAACAGTTATACAAATAGATTACTCTGCAGTAATAATATTGTGTAGTTGAGATATTAATTGTTGTATTATACGAAACCCGGCTTTCACATGCCTACTTACGTTGCAATTATGTGTTTATGTTATATTTACAACCACTCGTATATATTATACGAGCAATTTCGTTGTACGAATAAAGTTACAAATTAACCATAAGCGAACGTTTGTTTAGTACGGATGATGTACAAAATATCATTTTCGTGACCCATACGAAAAATATGCGTATGAACCAAAGATAGGAACGGAAGTCAATCGTACATACGATAAGTTTTGGTACACTGAGGCCTGAGTCATAGGTGTGTATAGATTATTAAATTATGGCCCACAAACATTTCCCTGCATTGACCTATTCGTCCTAAAGCGTCGACAATAAAATGTCTAGCGCTCTGAAATCTGAATCCAAAAAAATTAACTCGTCGACGATACGCATTTTAAATATTTTTACCAGGGTGATTACAATTAAAATATTTTAATATGTTATTTAAATGAACTTATAATTCTGAGAGAAACTGATTTCACACGTTTATGCCACAGTATAAAGAGTAGAAAATAAAATATTAAATAACATAATACTTATTATTGTTTTTGAATAAGTATCTAACTAATAGCAGTATGATCAAAATAATGTTATGTATTAAAATCATTGATTTGATATATTTATAAATGTATAATGTTTTTTTTCATAAGCTGCTATTATTATTTGTAATCGCTCGTCGCCCACGGGTTCAATGTAGATAAGCTAAAACTGCTGTGTGACTGCCGAGTGTCGACAACGACAATAATAATAATATTATCTCATGATTTATATTTAAATTTTATTTAATATACATTATAATCGTTATTGTAGAACAGAAAACCCTACGTTGTTTTTTTTTTTTTGAACAAAACTCTCAATATATGCGTGTCACGTGTGTGACTGTGTGAGATCGTTTTTATATCACACGATTTTAGTACAGCTGTACCTGTTGTACAGTACAATTTATTGTATAAAAGAGTCAATAGCGTACTAAAATAAAAAAATTTACTATTCAGCATTGTTAACTTGAAACCCATCGTAGTATAATACTTAGAATTTTTCTCGTATACTACAGCGGTGTCGCCTTATCGGTAAATTGCGTCCGGATGCAATACAATAAATTGTTGTTTAAAATCGAGATTGAAAACAAAAAAATATTATTGTGAACATTTTGAAAACTATTCATTTAATAATAATTTTTTTAATGAAAAGTATACGGTTATATTCATATTAAATAAGTATAATATATATTACTAGCTGCCCGATCTTATTTAATTTTATTCGTTTCTATGGTGATAAGCAAAGCGTTTTAAGAACAGCTTAAGAATGATTTATATAAATAGGTAATTTATATAATTATAATTATAATTTGTAATTTGGAAATATCATAAATATGAAAAAAAATAAAAAAGAAAAGAAAAAGCTCATGATGTTTTGAAAATTTTACCATGTCTAGGTAAGGCTAATATAAGTAAACAACTCAAATTTCAAGTTTTTTCGAATGTTTTTAACCGAATTACAACAAAAAACTCCCAAAATTAAAATGTCTATAAATAGCTCAAAACTGGCTAAAATTTTCCGAACTAGTAGGAGAGGTAAGGAACAAAATTTAAATTACAACGAAAAATATCTCTTGTCATTTTTCATTTAAAGCAATATTTCTGGTAGAAAACGTCGTCTGTAATTATTTAATATTATAAAATCGTGAAATCGTACGTTTTTCTCCTTTAACAGCTTTTATTTCGAGTAGCGTTTCGAAAATCGCAAAATGACTTCTCTATGTTATATAATATGAAATATTGGGTATATTCAGAGCTGTAAATATTAATATATAAGTACCTGTATAATATATGTGTTAATTATATTAAATACAAAAATATTGCTTATTTATAGTTATTATATATTATATATATTACAGGTGCTGATTATTTTATATATAGAGACATATAATATAGAGTATAGACAATAATAATATACAGTCCGCAAAAATTGGTTGTCACAAATTTGTTATAGGTATTGTTTTAATGTTTTATGATAGCTAATACATAGTATGATTCTTTTATCATGAAATAGAATCACTCTGTATATATATATATATATATATATGTATTTTATTATAAGAAAAAAATACATAGCTAGTTATAAAACTTCTATTTGAAATAGAAACTGACCCTAATTGGTCTCTCTTGCTCAGAATCTTTTATGGAATACAATATAATATATTATATATATAATGGTTCATAATTTATCATATTGATTCTAGTCCATATCACAACAACTATTATATTTATATTTAATAAATTTTAAATATACCTACATCACTATCCTGAGTCGAAGCGAGTAGGTGACTGGCGAGTTCATTGAGTGTTAAACAGCAGTCAACACGCTAGTCCAATACAGTGTCCCATACATAGTACAACTCTACATTATATATAATAGTATATAATATTTATATTATACTTTATCAGCTTATAGCTAAACTGTACTCCTTTTTGGTTTAATTAATTAATTTAAATATTATTAAATATCTATTGATATATATATATAATCAGCCTAACATCACTATATTATAATATATATATATTTATAAGGCATTCGATCTAATAATTGTTGATAGTATAATATATAGATGGTAATGCAATAGTATTTAAATACTCGATATTTTCCAAACGTTGCATTTTATGCACATTTTTACAGTGTACCCTATACCGATAAAATGCTAATAAATATTTAAAATAACTATAGCTACAGCAGTAGTTATAAATTACAATTAATCTAAACATTACATATTTGAATTTTAAATTTTAACTATGAATTAATTTAATTTGACTTATTGTTGTATTAAATTGTACAGTAAATAGTAATATCAAATAGGTACAAAAACAGTAAAATATGAATAAAAACTGAAATGTATAATTAATTACTATCTATATTATGTAGAATAATCTTACTACTAATATAGGTACCGACATAAATTGTTTCCTTAAGATAGATACAGCATACAGCTTATAATATTTACCATATTTATCATACCTCCAATATAAAATTATTATAAAGTTAAAAGAAAATTTTCCGAAAAAAAAAATAAGAAATACAATTGAATTTTTAAGGGTTTATTGATATTTTAGGAAACAATAGAATAATTTATTTTGCGAGGGCTATTATAATTATTATTTTTTTTAAACTATATATATATATATATTATGATAGGTGTATATATAGAAATATTACATAATAATACAATAATCATATAAAAATAAATGTAGAAAAGGTAATATGAGCTTAAGCTTTAAAACAGTATTTGTCTGTTAATTATATTAGTTATTTCCAATCCTATCTTCCAAAGAAAAACGAATAACCTGCTATAGTTGTCGTGTATGGTCAGTGCCGTATTGAGGGGGAGGGGGCAATTGCCCAGGACCGCAAATTTTTGTGGGAGCTTTTTTTTTTAAAACAGATTTACAATGATTTAGGCAGTTAGGCAAATCTATGTCAGCATAAACAAAACGTACAATTATTAATATTTAAATATAAATAAAGCCATTCTGTACAATTAATCTCCACATCTGATGATACGCTCGCGTATTGGTTTTTCGTCAAATATCTAAACATAGGCGCAACTAGGGTTAAAATTTTAGGGGGGCTAACAAAACTATTTATTTAAAATAACCTATAGGAGGCTTATATCTAAATCAATAAGGGATATTTTTGGGGGGGCTTATCCCCCCTAGTTGCGCCAATGTACCTAAACCTATTGTTCTGTGCCTAAACTAGACATTTCTCGTGGGTTATGGCTTATGATGTTAATGACATTGTACCGTCAGTACAAGAGGAGCGTGTATCAAAAATGGTATATTATACAGGAGATAATTGTATTAACCACCTAAGTTACCTAACTATTTATATTAACATACTTTTCTAATAATAAATAATTAAGTACTGATGACAATAATATTATTAGATTCTAAGCGGAGCGATGATTTTACAACAATGTGTGATGATTTTTTTTTTGTTTGTCTATACTGTCTATATAAACGATCAATAGTAGTTATAATACTTCGATTTTCCACTTCTGTAGGTATATTTTCTAATGACCAAGTGAATATAGCTGGTAATTTAAAGAATATCTCAGTATTTTTCATAATCGACGAGGAAAAAAAATTATCTAAGAAAAACGGAAATTTTTAAGCAAGACACAAGTTTTTGACAAAATTTATTTTGATTGTTTGTTGTAGCTCAAAAAATTAACTGTAGATACATGATATTTTTTAAGTTATAAATTATCTATTATCATTAGACACCTTGGTCGTTTTCTATAAATATTTATAAATTATTTTTAAATTAATTAGCCATAAAGCCATAATTCAATATGCGACCATTATCGATGTCTTTTTCAAGAAATATTTATTTTTATTTTTTAATGTTCACAATTTTATAAATAGTTAAAAAAAAATTAATACATTTTACAATTTGCTTTGATTATTTTGTTATTCGTTGCTACTGAGAGTATACCTACGATATTCAAAATTCTGGGGCACTAATTAGATTTTTATACTGCATGGTACTATATTACTATATCACATGTGTTATACGTTTTTTTATGGGTGAGAAAAATTACCGCCAAAAAAAACAGGGGAGGGAAAGAAAGAGCATTAAAAAAAATGTGTACCCAAGGCAGCAAAATCCTATAAGTACGCCACTGTATAATATGATGTATTACTCTTATATTTTATTGTGCTATTCATTGGTAGAAACACATTTTAAGTGCGTATAAAAAGTGTCTAACGTTTTTTTCACTTAAAGTTGTGTTTTCTAGCTACATAACTGTGACTTAAGACTTATTGACATAAGTGCATGACGTGCATACGCAGTGTGAGCGTTGTACATTTCAAGTTGTAAATTGTTATGAGGGTATAATTTTAAATTACCAAATTCAAATTAAATTTTAGACATGATCAAGTTTAATAATGTAAAATTATATTATAATATAATTATTTATTACATTTCGTTTATTATTATTTTTATATTATATTATTCTTATTTTTTGGTACACCTAATCTAAAAATAACATCGTTGGTTTCGGCCGTTCCGGCCATCAGTTGATAACAGGCCGAGAATATTCGTAAAGTTTCACTCAGCTCGTTCGGCTTAATAATGTATTTTCTATAAATATGAGAAATATGATGTGTGTCCTAAATCTAGACCAATATTATTTTAGATTCTGCAAGCGGAGCGATCAATTTATTGATTTTACAATAAATGAGTTTTTTTTGTGTATCTATTTTGTTATAGTATACACGATAAGTAGGTATAGTTTAAATAAAAATTCAATGATTTTCAACTTCAATATCTTTTCTGGCAGGAAAGTGAATCTAGTTGGGACTTAAGAGAGCTAAAAATAAAAAAATGGAGTTTCAAAGCATCTAGAAAACCAAAAAAAAAAATTTCAGGAAAAACAGAAATTTTTACGCAAAACCAGTTTTCGACAAAATAAATTTTCGTTTTTTTGGTGTTACTATAAACCTAATAACTATAGATACCTACTTAATATTTTCACTAGTGAACACAATTACAATTTCAAAATATTTCGAATTTTTTAAGCTATTTATAGGCATAAGAAAATTTCGATTTCAATTTGTTTATTTTTTTTAACTGTCGATACAAATGTTGTCATAGTCGTCGTCCCGCTATTGCAGCGTACATATTTTTCATCGTTTCTTTGATTTTTATATACTTAAGTATAATAAGGTAAGTAAATTTTTATTTAAGTTACACAGCGTGCATAATTTTTCTTAATATTATTCTGAGCACCAGCAGCCCAGTTTTACTTTTGGTATTTTGTAATATTTGAAGCAACTATACTCATTCATATCATTGTGAGGTCAAACGTAGTAAATCGTAGTTATGCCTATAGGCTATAAGGCTATTAAATAATATCCCATAGTAGGTCTTGCATTGTTACCTATTATTATAATTACTACATTATCGTCATACTGGCTTGGGTTTAGACACCGATTAGATGAAAAAATCTGCATCTATCGGTTGCCGTGTGTCACTGTTGTCGTGGTTAACGTCACTGCCAAGAGGGTGCCAACGCGGAAGTCCCCCAGCAACTTCGTAAGTTCTGTGTGAGGCCGTCTACAAAGTTTAGCAATAAAAATGTGGTTTGACTTATGTGCGGTCTCTAATCACAGACGCGGATCCAAAGGGGGGCAAGGGGACATGCCCCCCCCCGTAGACTGGTGAATTTTCTATTATATCTATTTTGGGCAGCCGATAAAATGCATTGTTTTGCCGATAGCGTTTCGGCCGTGTCCGTTTTAATCGATCGCCGTCTGGAATTTAAATAATAATAATTGCCTATTAGCTTAAATATTAGGTATGTACAATGTTTTTATCAAACTTAGGCTAAAATTTTATTTAAGATTTATTTAAATGTCTGATGTATATAATATGCACTCACATATCAACCAGATATATTAAAAATATCTGTTTCCATTAAGTTAATAATCCCTCACACATCAATTCATAATAATAACTGTAGCTATAATAATAAAATGTATTATAAATATAGAATAATACAAATAATTCATAATCAATGTATCATTTTAATAAATTCAGAAAAAAAAATCAAATATAAATCAAACTTTTGAATTAGCACATCTATATAATATGCAATAAACTAATTATTATTGAACATGCATTAGTCATTGTCGTTATGCACATTAAGTTGCCTACTCGAGAAATCTATTAGGGTTACCGATGAGTCGTGGGGGACCTACCGGACAAGGCGTCAATTATATTGCTCTCTGACACAGTAGCTTATCTAGAATTTTTTCAAAGGGGAATATTTTCATAACCGTTAACAGTTTTTGAAATAGGTAAATGAGTAATGAGTAGTGACTAATGAGGATTCTTTCTAATCTCATCGTCGCCACCTGAGATCTATGTGTTAGTCGTAAATGATTATTAGTGTGTGTGGCGTCCATG